>JADLZK010001314.1:0-85477 GCA_015847255.1 Hyparrhenia diplandra | reverse complement strand
TGGAGGATGGATCGCAGGCTGATCCAAAAGTTGATCAAGCATGCAACTCGTGGAGTTTGGAGATCAAAGGTCCCTAAGGCAAAGGTATAACCATAGGCTTTTTGATTTCACACCCAAGACACTATAGAGAGTGTGGGTGATTATAGGATCGTATGTCGCACTATAAAAGAGGGAAAACTTTCGTATATATCGATCCTCACGCGCTTTTTTAGGTTCAAGTCTCATATGCATGCATTCTAACTCTAAAGTGCTAACTCCCGCCCTTGTCGGAAAATGGTTTCGAATATGCTAACACATGGTGTCGGTGGTACTCTTTCGCTGCGTTTCGATAGAATAAGAAAACAAGTGACTAAGTCTGCTGAGCAAAGGCGAAGGGAAACCTGACGACATGCACGACGGATTTTCACAGCGTCGGTGCGGACCGACGACATCGACCGAAGCGCATCGACGCGATCGGTTCTGACCGGACGCCTCGGATGCGCCCCGCAGAGCATGTTTTCGCTCGCGCGCCGACGGGACGGACGCATCGACCAAGCATCCCGTGCTGACCGGACGCGATCGACGGATGCGCCGCACGGACGCACCGCAGGCGGGGTTCACCGGGGTCGGTTTAGTTTAATGCAGCAGATCGCGCCCACCTCCACCTGACTCACCGGGTGAGTCCGTCGCAAGGCCCCGTCGCCGCCAGAAGTGTGTTTTTCACCCTTCTCCACACATTTCGCGGGTGTGGCCTATATATACCACCTTGGCTGCCACTCTGCTCTCTCTTTGGTCATTTTCGAATCACTCCTAACATCTTTTGAGCAAGCAAGCAAGCCTCCCTCCTCTCTCATTCTGATTTGAGCTTCATTCTGAGAGAAGCAGCTGATCCTAGTGTCATTGCACGCAGTGCTCTGCATCTAGAGGCACATGGGGATCGCTGTGAGACGGGTGGATTTCCCCGCTATTTCTTGAGGCACCGCCTCTAGCCGCTTGGTGAAGTGGTGGAGTTGTTGGGTGCTAAAGAGGTGATTGTTTCTGGCCACCTCCCGCTGATGAGAGGATTACGCACTCGCTCGCCGGGAAGACAAAGTGCAAGCGAAGACATTGCTCGCGGCTTTGGGTACCACATTCTTGTTGAGCGCGGTGTTGAGTGCTGCAAGGGCACGCTTCTAGCTCAAACACCATCCTTGTGTTGGCTCGGGCACAACCGGAGAGTAGTTGTCGGTGTACAAGCTTAACCTCCCGTGAACAAATCAACTTCTTGTTCATCAAGTCTTCGCGGTGTGGACTCATCCCTCATCAGTAATGCAGTGATTGATTGTTCACTTCCTCATCCCTAGCGATTGGTTGACATCCCTACATAGGCTATGTGAGTAACAAGCTTTCTACTCACCTCCCGCGCATCGACCCGCGGAGGCTGCCGGTTGGGGCAGCGCCAACTAGGAGCCGTCGGCGCTGAACCGCCTGGCGTCTTGGCTTAGCGCCAGCATGCAGCGCTCTCGACCTCTACAACACATTTTTCGGGGGTCTTTGTATGCAGCTCACGTCGGGCAACACTTGGGGACCACCACCACCTTTGGCGGATAGCCCTTGGCGTCCTGGCCAGCACCCGGCTGCTCCAGCGGGCGTTGGAAGGCGGCTTCCTCCTCTTTTGATGGTCACTTCTACCTTCGACCTCATCTCGGCTATTAGAACTTCTGGATGCTCTCGCTGGGGGGGGGGATTCACCGGGACCAACTTCGCCCTTGGCGGCTACCACTCCCCGGCGTGCATTTGCTCCAACGACTATCTGCTTCGGTAGTGTGGCCAAGGCGCCACCATGTAAGGAGCAGCACGCATGGTCTTCGTAACATGGACCGTCAATTCTTCAGCGTTGACAATGTCTACATCAACTTTAGGCGGCGACAAGGAGACATACCGGCTCTCATTGCATGTTCGACATTGGCTCCTTCATGTCTGATGCGATGCTCAATCTTGCACTTCTCCACCAACACGCGACGTCACTATCTAGCGCCTCATGCGTCTTCATTACACCACCACCACCCCCCATGATAAAGCTTCATGTTCTTGGGAGACCCCCTCGAGACATGATCCATCGGCATCCGGGCGAGGAATTCGCGGGAGCTTCTACTCGCCGCCGCAGATTGATAGCAGACTTCACACGGGGGCCAAAGGTGCATCGGTACATCTACCATGACTACATTGGTAATCTTCACTACTTCATGGAGGTTGCCCTTTGATTTGCACCGGGGGAGAATATGATCCTCACCAACCCGGTGCATGGAAGATTGGTCCTACGCATTAGGCTCGTCATGTCGGTACCCCGGACCTTGCTCCTTGTGTCACAAAATGGACTTTTATCTAGCACGAGGACGCCGCGTCGGTCGGAGAATGTCACACCCCCGGCAATGGGGCCTAGAGGGATGGCCCTAGGGCCACGGCGTGTGGGGGTGCCCCTAACTGGCGTCTTGTGGCCTCCGCACTAGAAGAAATCGACATTCCAAGACAAATCAATTTTGTCATGTATAGACCAAAAACTGTCACAAAAAGTGCATTCATGGCGAAATCCGTCCGTCATGGCGTCCAGATCATATAATGGCGTCACAAAATGTTCTGCTGCGTGACCGAATTTTGGTGTTCCATCACAAAACCTCCAAACATTATGTGGCCTTACCTCGACTTTACGTCATATAATAGTACATTTTGTGACACTTTCGGTCAACAGCGTCATATAATACTTTTTGTGTCATAAATAGTCTTGGAAGCTTCTAATTTAGGTGCTTTTGGTGATGCCACGGTGGTAGTCGTATGTTAACGTGTCACTAATATCCCTAGCATTCCACCTATTGCATTGTTCTCGATTCATCACCACGGGTCATACTGGCACTCATATATATACATCGAAGCAATGATCACAGCTCATAAGATAACATACACATCACATTGTCATCACATTACATAAAGTCAAACTGTTCCACCACATATATCAACACAAGTTCAAATTGTTCCACCACACATGTTCAAACATCCCAACATTGTTCCACTTCCACGGGAGACAAGTGCACAAAAGTTCCAACACGGAAAATGCATTCGGACCTAACTTAATCCTTAAGCCTCGGCCGCAAAGACGCACCGGTGTATTAGTCTCTTCAAACTTGCTCTTTGATCCCTTCATCTCCTCTTGTGTGCAGCGCGCATGAGCTTGATTTTCTTCAAGTGAGGTCTGGCGAGGTTGCAATCTATGATTGCACCTCTTCCTGCCTCCCTAGCGAAGATCCTCTATTTCTATTTGTAGTCTTGCCTCAAACTCGGACTACGAGGCATGCTTCTAGTTGAGTAAGTAGCGTGTTCTCGGCATTTTTGCCACTTTAGTTTCACCAATGTTTGGTAGGAAGGTTGAGCGGTGATCGATTCGGCTTAGATCTTTCGACAATCTTCGATGGAGACTTTGTGCTTCTCCTTCTAGTTCTTTTTCCTTCTCGGCAACCATTTCTTCCTACATACAATGATGCGAAATTCTTTAGAAGGCCATATAATAGTGTTCAACAAGGCTTGAATTTAAGTACGATTACATGTATGCACGTGCTTATGTAACTTATGTATAGGCGATACAAGCGGAGTACATCCATGCTTGGGACTAGTCATACATTCCCCAAAAGAGTTCAATTGGATCGGCTCCCTGTTGTTGTACTTAGGCCTCTACGGTATGTAAGAAGAGATTCACAAAATGTTTTTGAACAAATAAGTGCCAAAAATATGCATTGTATCGCAATGTTATGCATTTGTCTGGCGGTTAGCAAAAAGCGGCGAAGCTCATGTTATAAATGGAAGCAAAGGGCTCATGTTACAAATGCAAGCAATAGCGGCGGCGACAAGCTCATCTTACAAATCCTAGTATGTAAGAAGAGATTCGTAATGATATGAAGGAGATTCACAAAATGTTATGAATAGCAAGTGCCAAAAATATGTATGCATTGTACCACCATTCACCGAGAAATCCATACTTCATATACTACTACTCGGATGTCGGACAAAATCCTAGTGAGATTTGGTTTTTACAAATCGAGATGTAATATATTGTAGCATGTGCAAACTTGGCGGTTCAAAAGCACCTTTTAATTACTATGCAACAAATGTCCCATCTTTCAAGTTCATTGTACAAAAGACATAGCATCCATACGAAAGTATCGATGGGCAATGTAGGACCTAGATCCGATCCTTTGGTGTTATTTGCACAAAGCCACGGTTCACTTTATTCTTTTTCAAAGCATTTTCACGCACCACAAATGCCATACGAGTTTACATTCCCATGCACGGTGGCATTGCAAATTAACCGAGGAGATAATTCATGCATGGACCTAAGACTTTTTAGGTCAAACCATTATTCTACCAAATCAGTCCACTCATGTTCCTTCATCTTAAATTTGGAGGTTGTCTTGCCAAAAGCTCTTCTTTTTGTTATTCTTTGGATCAAAATGCTTCCTTTTAGGTAGATACCTCTCTCTGCCTCACAACCTTCTTGACAATATCGATTGCATGCGGCTTTAGGCTGGTCCCCAGTTACGAACATCCACGCCAACCTTGTGCTGCGGGCACACAACATGAACTAATACACACAATCAGCTACATGTGGGTAGAACTAGTAATGCAAGAAAGTATTAGGAGTCAAATAGCTATCTCACCGCCACTTTATCAAGCACTTTCTCGTACTACTTCTACCTTATCGGTTCTTCATACTTCTTCCAAAATGTGAAGATTGGAAGGTTATCTCTAATGGCAATACCGGTTTTGCGATGCCCGACTTTCTTTGAAGTGGGACATCGGTCTTTTCTTCCACAGAGCCACTTGGATAGGCATTTTGTTTCCCTTTTTTGTCGAACTTCTCTAAGCCATGTCCCATGCTTTTCAGTACATTTCGAGCCTTTGCATTTGAAAATAATAAGCAAAATAAAAAGCGATGCAGTGTAGTTATGTAATGGAGAAAAAGATGGATTACAAACAAGTATTGTTGACTGAACAAGCGTTAGCGGCTTCCTCTTCTCCATGTATCGAGCCTTTGCATTTTCAGCATCAAAGTGGCCATCGACTCATTGATGTCATTGCTTTGCCTAGAGCTCATTGCACCGAAGCGAGTTCACAATTGCATCTTTTTTGGGTGACACTAGTGGTGGAGTAGGATCTCGGTAGGCGGGAATCGGTGGCTCCACGGTAGGAGTAAGCATTGGGTTTGCAATGAGGTGTAGACATGGGCGCTTGTCCAAGAGATAGATTGGCGACTAGACCCTACGTTTGGAGCGGTCCGAGACAAAATTTGGATCGCCATGGTGAACTTAGGATTAGTATGCACTTTGTTTGTAGTAGTTTCGGTGGTCTCGGGGCCACTTGTCGCGAGTGACATTGCTTTTCTGTTTGGTGGCACCGGAATGGGTTTACGTTTGGGGTTTGGGTTTTGCATTGCCCTTAGGAGGCAAGGGCACTCTCTTCTTAGGTGGTGGTGGGCGTCCTGCAGGCGAGAGCAAGGCTGCACTTTGTTGCCTTATGACTCTTCTGGCGTGAGCGGTGGGCTGGCCGGCGGCACCGCCGACGTTTGCCCCGACCTTTTTTTTTCTTCATAGGTCGAGATCACGGAGCCATCTCTTGCCTACTGAAGAAACATCCATCTTATTAATTAAACAAGTGACCTAGTAGATTAAACAACTACAATGAAGTAAATATTTCAAATAGGCAAACCCGGATACTTGTTAATTGGGCAAGCAATGCATCTCACCTCACAATTAACCTCATCAATAAGGTCATCGTCACATTCATCATCATTGTCGGATGATGATGGATCATAATCAATGTCGGATTACGGTTTGTCGGTGACTCTTTGTCTTCCCTTTGCCCTTTTGCTTTTTAGAAAACCCATCTCTAACTTCACGTGCTAAGATAGAAATACCCAAAGTCTCAAAAACTCCTGAATTTTTTCTTAACACGGGCATCCCTCTGCTTTGCTCATACTTGGTTTTCATCTTTTGAATAGAATAGAAGGCACGTGACAGCCAACAAGGTTATCCTCGGTTCCTCACATTTGAAAACACACATCTCGAGGTATAATTGATGGCAATATGATAATAAGCCTTTAATCGGACAAGTTTAGAGTAACATTTAGTCTCGAGTAAATTAGAATAATAAGCGGCGTCGACAAATTATCATTAGCATTGGATGAAACCTAGCGGCGTCGACAAACTAACAACATATACAACCTTGGCGGAGGGGATTAGGAGGACCATATTTACACATTGCCCGGGAGCTATGAACCCTAGCATCGTCGAGAAGACCCAGGGATGCGGCATGACCCTAAAACTCTGACCTCCGGTCGGGGGTGGGGAACGGATGTTGTCGGGGCGGACGTCTGCGGTAGGTGCGGCGGCGGCGTGGTGGGAGACAAGTCTTGCGGCCGGCCATGGCGGGGGTGCCGGCGGGCGCTGGGGAGGCGGGCGGTAGGGGTTAGAGGGACGGACTTTGGCGGACTAAGGACTTGGGGCTGCAAAAGGGATAAAGGCGGGAGGGTGAAATTTTTTGGGCCGAGTCTGCGGGGAGGGGTGAAATTTTTAGGACGAGAGTGCGGCGGGGAGGTGTTCGGGCCCATGTGTCGGTGGCGGACAACCTTGGCCGGGAGAGAGGCTGCGGTGTAGGTGTGGAAATTGGTGTGGGGCGTGGGGGGGCGGTTGTCATTGATAAATTAGTTATTAAAAAGCGATTTCAGATCCAATTTTGGGGTATTAAATGAATTCAAAAGACAAAATGGTAAGAAACAACATTGTTCAACTCGTCAAGATGTACAATCCATATTATTGTCAATTTTATGTTTAAGTTAGTTTGGAGAGTTTAAATCTTGGTTTTTCAAATTTTGAAACTACAAACGAGTTTTCGAGGGCCTAAATGGACTCGATTTCTAAAGTCATGAATACCAAAAATTCATAACTTCGTCGAGCTCCACATTTGGTATTTAGGTCACTTTTTGCATCAGAAAGTGTTAGGAAAGTGTAGTTCAAAAACCACTAGTCTCCCCACGAGTTTCATAAACTCTCTCGTGGGATATGTGGTTTTGCGACTATCGTTCACTAACACTTTTTCGAATGCAAAAATGTCCCTATATATTGAATGTAGATCTTGATGAGTTCTATCAACCGTATTCAAAACTTTTTTCGGTAGAGGCCATTTGGTGCTTCCGTTTGACCGAGGTTTGACCAGGTCAAACTTTGGTGATTTTGAAATCGGCACCTTGGGTCCAATTTTCTTGGTTTCAAATCGAAAATGAATACAATATTTTGATAGCTTGTGATTTTTAAAAAATTTTAGGAAAAAAATGATCAAATTTGGAGATAGCGTGTGGGATAAAAACTAGTTCTGATATGTTACCCGAGATTTAAAAAGAAATGATGACTACGATGAACTTAGTTGGATGAGATGCTAAGCGACAAGCGGGACCCACATGTCATTGGAACATTTCATTGAAACGAGTCATCCATTCCCCTCCCCACTGCTCCCTCTTGGCCATTTGCTCGGCTCACGGGCGACCCTGGCGCCTCCTGCCGTGGACACCCTCCCTTGCGGCGACCCCCTGCTCCCTCGCCCATTGCCCTCCGCCACCTCCTCCTTCTCCAAGCGGTCATCCATTCCCCTCCCCCACCTCCACCGGCAACCTCGCCGGCAAATCCTAGCCGCCCGCGACCACCCCCTCCGGCTTGAGCAATGGCGGCGTCGGCTCCGTCGGCCCACCTCCACCCGGCAAATTAAGTAGTGCACCCCACCCTCATTCCCCCCAACCCCTACCGGCAAACCCCACCTTCATCCGGCGGTTAGGTGCTCCATCAATGGCCACCATAGGCGGTGGATCTAGCCGCCCGAGGCTAGCTCTTTGCATCGTCGAGGAGGCTAGGCTGCTGCGACCTCGCCCGTCGCGCAAAGATAGCACCATCGCCCGGGGCTAGGCTTATTTGCGTCGGCGGCCATTGTTCAAGGTCACTAATTTACACACGGAGAGCACCTAATTTTGTTCAAGATGGATAGAAGGCGGATTTATAATAATGAACTATTTTTTCGCTGAATATCTATCTCGGTGTTGACCAATTCATGGAGCATGTAAGAGGTAGATATAGTGCGGATGAGTTTATCAAGTGCCCATGCGAAAATGCTTGAACCATGAAGAGAAAAGCCAAGATGATGTACAAGAGGACATTGAACTGAATGGTATGTCTAGGTGCTATAGTGCGTGGATTTACCATGGAGAGGAACATACTCATGTTGGACAAGAAGATGTTGAAGTAGTTGTTGTACGGAAGATATGTCATGGGATGGAAATGACAGGGGCAGCACTTGATGAGGAAGGAGAAGAAGATGACGGTGCAAGGGGAGTTCGAGGGGTTGATTCAAGATCTACGAAATGCGGCAAGGAAAGGGGTTGGTGAAACATTATATAAAGAACTCATGAAAGCGGCAAAGCATGAACTTTATCCGAGGTTGCACCGAGGAAACTAGGCTATCTTTCATGATTAAGTTGTTGCATATAAAAGTCTACAATCGAATACCAACAAGCTGGGTTTGATGCATTCCTTGACTTGCTTTCATCGAAATTGAAGAATGTGCCTTGGCATCCCTAAGTCCTATAGGGAAATGAATGGTCAACTTCAAAAGCTTGGTTTTAGTTATGATACTATTCATGTGTGCAAGTATGATTGTGCCTTATTTTGGGGGACCATAAAAATGACGAGAATTGCCCTGTTTGTGGCTTCACAAGATGGAAAGTGAACAAAAAGAGGGCCAAAAGAAAATTCCTCACAAGGTCCTCCGTTACTTTCCAATTATTCCAAGGCTCCAAAAGGATTTTCATGTCAAAGCGTGGGCGGAGAACATGCAAGATGGCACAAGGAAAAGGGGGTATCGGTTGAGAATGAAATGAGGCATCCTGGCGATGGGGAAGCTTGGAAATATTTTTGATGAAACCTACAAGTCTTTTGGAGATGATCCCGCAATTTGAGGTTTGGCGTTGCTCTTGATGGGTTTAACCCATTTGGGTCGAATGAGCAATTCATATAGCATCGGCCGGTGATCACTGACACCATACAATTTTCCACCATGGATATGTATGGACCAATCGAATTACATGCTTGCTTTGCTAATTCGGGCAAAAAAAACCGCGGTAAAGATTTCCATGTGTTCATGCAACCATTGATAGTAGACTTCTTTGCCGAAGCTTTGGGCCGGGTGTAAAACCATTTGATGCGTTGAAGGCAAAGACTTGACCACATGCGCGATTTTGTGGGCAATCAATGACTACCCTCGCATTAGGCACCATGTCGAGGCGAGAACTACTAAGGGTTGCCGCGTGTGCCTTTGTGATGTGAATCCATGCTTCAAGCTTTGAGAAACAAAAGCGGTTTCTGTGTCATAGACATTTCCTCCCAATGGACCATCCATGGAGGAAAAACAAATCTTTCAATGGCCGCCATGAAAAACAGGGAGGGCCACCAAGGAAATTTAGTTTAGATGAGGTTATGGAAAGGTTAGATGCAATTGGCTATGTTCGAGGCAAGAATCCAAATATGAAGAAAACAAGAAAATGATGCGTAAAGATGAACCGGGTATGGCATCACGAAGGTTAGCTTGTATGATTTACCATCTTGGCCATTTTGAAGCTTCTGATACAATCTTGATGTTATGCACATAGAGAAAAACATATGTGAGGCAATTTTGGCAACTACGCTAATATTCCAAACAAGACAAAGGACACCATCAACTTTGCTAGACTAGATTTGGAAGAGAGGTATAAGGAAAGAGCTCCATTTGCTAGATGGCGGTGGTACATCATCATCAAAGCCAAGGGCTTGTTATGTTCTAAAGCTAGAAGATAGGAAAAAGTTCTTGGAATATCGAGCAATGTTAAGTTTTGAGATGGCTATGCCTCCAATATATCAAGATGTGTCAATTTGGAGGGGGCAGGATCAATTAGTGGCCTAAAAACACACGATTTGTCATATACTCTTTGCGTATTCTACCAAATTCCCTTCATGGTTTGGTGCGCAAAAGACCTATATGAAGTCATTCTTTGAATTAGGCGGGTTTTTAGGCAACTTTGCTCAAAAACTCTAAAGGTTGATACACTACACGGATGAAGGAAGATATTGTGCTTATCATTTGCAAGCTAGAGAAAATTTATCCTCCGGCATTCTTGATGTTATGGTTCACCTAGCAATACACTTACGATGAGGCACTCCTTAGGGGACGGTCGCGTATGGATGGATGTACCCCATTGAGAGAAGATTGGGAACATTTAAGCGTTTTGTACACAATGAGCAAGACTGAAGGATCTATTGCGAGAGGCATACATAGCCTATGAGTGTATGACCCGATGCTCCACATATTTCGATGACATCATTAGTAGGTTCACTAGGTGCGAAAGAAACTTAGATGGAGGGGGGAACATCTCACCCAATGGTTACCCTATTTTTGAGCATGGAATTAACCTTTTGGGTGCTTCAAATCTACATTACAAAGACAAAGACTTTGACTCCATGGTTTACTTTGTTCTAAATAAGCTGCTTGAAGAGGTTGAGGATTACAAAAGGTGAGTGTAGTTCCAGTCATTTCATTTCATCAATCTTATTCAATACTAGTAGGTTCCCTAATTATTTTATTCCTTTGCGGCATGTATATGGAAGAATTAGAAGGACAAAGAGGTCGATGATGTTCGACCATGATGTCAAGAAATTTATTTGCATGGTTCGAGGATCATGTGTGTCCAACATGACTTCATAAATTATGATACAATACATTTTGAAAGTCACTTATTCGAATGTTTTGAACACTGCGGATCACCAAATTGAAAAACGAAGGCGCAACACACTGTTGATGAAGACCTACACTCACTAGCATGCGGCCGGATCGGCCGAGTGCGCTTTCATTACCGCCGGTTTGTGTAATCAATGGTGTCTTGGTTCCACATCTTTGTAGGTCATGATGAACACGGGAAGACCGCGAACTCCGCCATCAAATCTCAAGGTGAACACACGAGGGTAAGATAATTGACTTCTATGGGAAAATCACGGACATTATTGAGTTGACTTCGGTAAGAACAACAATGGCCATAGAACGTTATCTTATTGCGGTGTGAATGGTACAATCTTGAGGGAAGGGCAAGCGGGGGTGAAAGATGATGGTTACTACAAGAGCATAAACATCCAAGGCCGATGGTATAAGAATGATCCTTTCATTTTAGCAACGGATGCTTCACAAATTTTTCTCTTGAAGATACAAAGTTTGGTCCAAGTTGGCGAGTGGTACAAGAATTTGGTCACCGGCATATATTTGATGTTGAAGAGTCTAAAGACACAAACCAACCAGGATGAACAAGGACAGATGAGATCTATAGAGGCATACCAAGAGGACCACATTTCATCGACACATGGTGCGTGGGCGGGCATCGATCCCGATTTGAATTTGGTCCACATGGAAAATGAACCAAGGCGACCACAGTAGTAGAGACCTTGTCGAGGCATCCGTCGACAAAAAAAGTTGCAGCTCAAGGTGATCAAGCGGTGTGGCGATGATGAAGATGAAACCTACCACGAGTACCATAGTCGAGGAAGAAGGCGATGCCGGGGAGAAGACGGTGATGTTGGCCGACCTTTGCATTTAACGCGGTTTGTGAACCATGAACTTTTATGCAATTTGATTTTGTTGTATTACAATTATGCTACTACATTTGTGTCCGAATTGTGAAACTATAAGACCTTATTCTATTTTAGTTTGATACTTGAACTTGATGTGTGGTGCAAGTTACAATGCCCGATTTCATCAAATGATGCAAGCTATCGATTTCATTTAAATGATGCAAGTTATAGTTCCCGGACTTACGTGTTTTCATGACACATGACATGTCATGTTATGTTCAGAACTTGTCATGAAATGTACATATTACGTCACAAAATGTATATCGATTTCATTCACATGCATTGCTTGAAAAAAAACGGTGCATTGCTTCATAAAGCACCAGATTGTTCATACATTTCAAAAAGCCAAGACCAAGCGCACGGATTGCATTGTTCAAGCATTGTTCAAAAGCCTAGACCAACTTCTCTTTGCAACATACATCAACACACAACCTACTTCACCGGATTGCATTGCCTACTTCATCACTACAACTACAATGAAGGAGATGGCAAACACCGAACATTGTAACATTCACCTGACCACACACAAGACAAATGCGGTCCCTATGCCTTCCCCTTTTTTGCCAACCATTTCCTTCACCTTGTTCACGGTGTCCTCCAAGCTATCAATTTTTCCCACAAGCTCGGGCACTTCATTTGTCGAAGGCTGCTACAATGGTTGATGAAGGTGCCAACAAATAACCATTATCATGAAGGTACACAACATATTCTTCCTCAAACCAATACCTATTACATGTCCCCTGCATCCAAATTACAACCACAAGCAATGAAATTTAAACAAACAAGAATGAAATTTAGGAAATATATGAAAAAATAGCTAGCCATTGCACTAACATTTCGATAGGTCTTCCCGGGACATTTGAAATATCTCCTTCCACGATTCTGACCGGGGTTCGTGGTAGTGGCGGCAAAAACACCCTAACGTCCTTGCAATCCGGGCAGATTATCAATCCAAGCAACCCGGTGTCATCATCGGGCGGCGCCTCCTCTTCAATAGCGGTGGGCGGGGGCTCTTTGAACAACAAAGAAGAGGAGTAGGGTATAGTGCAACCTTAGCTGAGCTTGATCGCCGAGTGCAAGCGCTAGATGACGAGGCACTGTGACATGAGCCCCGATTGAAAAAAAAAGGGATGATTAAGATTGTTGTTATGGCAATCCAAAGGGGAGGGGGGTGAGGGCGCCACTATAGAACAAATCGAGGGGGGACGAGGGGGTGAGGGCGCCACCGTGGGAACAAATCGAGGGGGGGGAGGGGGTTGAAGGGTCGAGATGGGGACTAGAGGGCGGGGTGAATAGTCCCTTTTAAAAACTAATCGCACCGGCTAACCAAAACAAATGCGGAATTAAACTTATCGGTCTAGCCAAGACTTTACCCCCTCTAACTAAGACTCTAAATCACCTCACAAAAGATCCTACACAAGAAGAGTGAGGTGACAAGCCTAGCTTGAGCTCCTAATCAATTCTAATTGCAAGGTCACACAAACCTAAGCACTAGTACTTTCAAGCACGGGTGAGCTCCTACACAACTCTAGTAAGCACAAGCACAAAGCCCCTAAGCTCACTAGATGCACAATGGACAAGGCAACACACGCCTAACCCAAAGGCTCAAATTACCTAGCTACACAAGCTAAGCAAAGTAACTAAACAAGCTACACAAGCTAGATAGTTACAACAACTCTACTTCTAGCTACACAAGCAAGGGAGGCAATTAGAGAGCTACACAAGCTACTAATTGCAAGAGCTACTTCTCGAACTCAAGCACAAGATATATAAATGAATGTAAGAACAAAGCTTGAGAACAAGAGAATGCAAACCACCGTGAAGTGTGGACACAAGATGACACCGGTGATTTTTACCGAGGTCTCGGGAAGCTCGCCAACTTCCCCCTACTCCTCATTGTGTCGACCAACACTCTTGTGGTTCCACGGTTTGGCGAATCACCCTGATGATCCTCAAGCTTAATGGCCAATGCCAAATCCCACGGTGGGAGCTCGATCGAGTCCCTCACACGGTGTGAGTCCTCTAGCCAATCCCTCGAGGGGGTACCGTGTGAACCCACACACAAGTGTGGTAGCGCAATGACACGCTCCACTAGAGTTGCTCTTCACGATCCCCGCGAGGTGAGCACGAACCTCTTACAAATCCTCCTTCGGAGCACCGCACAATCTTCCTTGCGTGCTTCACGAAGTCTCTTGCCACCAAGCCATCTAGGAGGTGGCAACCTCCAAGAAGAAACAAGCACACCGGCTTGCAACACGATCACCTAGTGCCACGAATCGCGATCTCTCAACGCGAATGCACTAGAATCACTCCTCACTTTGATTTGGATGAATACTATCAATCACAAGTGAGTGGGAGGGCACTCTAGCACCACAACACAAGCCACCAAGGCTCAAGTGCGCTCAGCACCCGAAACAAGTCGGGTATGTGGTGTATAAATAGCCCAAACCGAGAAACTAGCCGTTGGGGACGAGAACTCACTTTTTGCACTGCGCCGGACGCGCCAGGCGCTGTTCAAAACAGCCCCCGAGCAACTAGCCGTTGGCAACCTTTCCACGGCCCCGCGCCAGGTGCAAAGCGCCAGACGCGCCAGGCGCAGCCTCGGACGCGGTCCGGGAGAGGGTGTAAACCAACGGACCCGCGGACGCAAAACAAACAACCGATTCGAGCCAGGGCGCTGTACAAAACAGCAACCCCCAAACGGCGCGGACGCGTCCTACTCTAGTCTCGGCGTCGCCTCTCGGTTGATAGCCCGACCAACACCCGATCAAACGTCCATAACTCTTTCGTCCGAACTCCATTTTCGATGATCTTGGACTCTATGAAAAGCTAACTCAGAGGGATACACAACCCACATGGTTACTTGATCCAAAGCTCAATGGATCAAAGCAGTATTCCACTCCAAAGTCAGTCCTAGTGTCCGAGAAACACCGAAACAACTTCTCCTTTGCAAATGTGTCAACACCACCAAGTGAACATCACCATGTGCATGTGTGTTAGAATTTTCACAATCATTTTCAAAGGAATTTTCTCTTGATCTCACCATGCCACTCGATCCTAACACATCGCAAGGTTAGATCGCACAAGTGGCACTAGATGACCGATATGCAAACAAGTTTGCCCTCTTGATAATACGGCCATCTATCCTAAACCCGGTCATAAACTTCTCTAAGCACCTATGACCGTGAAATGAAAATGCCCTATAGGTTATACCCTTGCCTTGCGCATTTCCATTCCACTCCATCTCCAAGTGCCGATGCAACACATGCACCAACACGATCAAGAATGATATGATCCATTTCATATCATCACATGACCTTCTTGGTCCATCGATCTTGACCTCACTTGCTCTTCACCGTTCTGCGTCGGTCCGTCGGCACCAAGTCTTGCCCAAGCTTCACCGCCTCGCGGTCCATCGCTTCTTTGCCTTGACTTGCCCTTCACACTTGCAACCCGTCCCATCAAGCCAAGCCTCGTCTTGATCTTCACCACCACGGTCACATGACTCCATGTCATGTTTCATATGCAATAAGCTCCTTCATTGCACCATCACATGTGAACTAATCTCACGTGTATTATCTCAATCATACATTATTAGTTCACCTAATGTTGACACTCAATTACCAAAAACCACAAGGGACCTTTCAATCTCCCTCTTTTGGTAATTGATGGCAATAATACAAAAGATATGGAATTGAAGATTAATTCACACTTGGTAGTGGTAACTCCCCTATATGTGTGCCTAATTGATTTGAATTTAAGGTTTGCACACATACATAAATATGAAAATTTTTTGGGAGGGTTAACACTACAAAGTGATGCTAAGGTATATAGGATAAACCTTTGAAGCGTGATACCAATCGGAGTTGCAAATTGAAGTTCATCCTTAGCCATATGTAAGTGTCTTTGGATACATGACAAAGGGAGATGAGAATATGGACATAGAACAAGAGGGAGCAAGATTGAAGATTAGAAGAGGATCAACATTCTTGGACAAAGGAGAAGCACACAAGTTGGGGGAGCAAGCTCATGAACTTGATTGATTGCATTTGACATATGCATATTCATGTGCTTGCTTGCAATTGCATAAGCATTTAAATTTTATATGCAATGCTTGTGTGGTGTATGCTAGTTATAGAACTTGATTGATGAAATGGTAACTAGCATGCATAGGTTGTAACTAGACATACACCAAAACTCAAGATACCATATGAGATCAACATTATATGCTATGGCTCTTGATTCATGTGAAAACTATATATATGTCTAGCTACAACCTATGCATGCTGAGTTACCATTTCATCAATCAAGACTCTATAACAGCATACACCACACAAGCATTGCATATAAAATTTAAATGCTTATGCAATTGCAAGCAAATACATGAATATGCACAAGTCAAATGCAATCAATCAAGTTCATGAGCTTGCTCCCCAACTTGTGTGTGCTTCTCCTTTGTCCAAGAATATTGATCCTCTTCTAATCTTCAATCTTGCCCCTCTTGTTCTATGTCCATATTCTCATCTCACTTTGTCATGTATCCAAAGACACTTACATATCTTTGTCCAACTTCTCCCCCTTGTCATCAATTTCCATAAAAAGGTATGCCTCTATTGATACAAAGGTTGTGACTAGGGATAGATGGTTGATTGTTGAATCTTCATTTTTGATGGACACCACCATATGTTGGAATGACACCACTTGTAACTACCACATGTGAAAGCTTTGAAGATCATCTTGAAATGTCACATGTTGGTCACTTGTAGCATACTTGTCCTTGATCTTGAGGTGGGACACCTCCCCCCTAGTCAAAGCATATGTCAATCCATTTGAACAATTTGAGCACTTGTTGGTGAGGGTAGCTTTCTTGATTTGAAATGATCACTTAAAGTTGAGGATCACTTGTGGAACCACCATTGATACACTAAGTACCACTTGAGTGTGAGCAAAGAGTACCACGTGAATGAAAAATACCACGTGTAGGAATATGATATATCTTGCAATGTGGTATCCACTTGAAAAAGATTTGTCAATTGTATCCAAATCTTGAACTATATTGTTTCCATGAGCTTCTTTCTCTTTGACTTGATCTAGATCACTTGCACAAATAATCTAACTCGGTTTAAACCAATGACAAGCTTCTTCACACCTCATGCTAAGGGTTATCTTGACAATGTTGAGTTGAAGTACTTGAATGCTCATTCTCTAGATCAAATACTATGGGTTAAGCTTGCTCATGAAAATGTCGTATGCTACCACTAGATCATATAAAGCACAAAAACAATAGTGGTACCATATAAGCATTAAAACATTTGTTTTTCATGAATGATCACTATGTATGATTATATGCACTAGCAAGTCCTTAGCAAATTATGAATGCATATGTCAAACAATTTCACCTTGCTATGTTGGAGTAGAGGATAGTCATTAGATTCCAATTTAGTTCTCCAACTAGCATCATGAAGTCCAATTCAATAGCTTGGTGAAGACAATATATACCAATATGAATTCCATGCTTCACCCATATGAATTGAGAACAACTTATGATCAAGTGCACTTCTTGTTGTGGTTGGCTTGCTTTCTTTTGATCTTTGCTTGCATGCACTAGTAGGAATGTTGGCATCCATGACATTCACCTAACGCCACCGAAGATGCCAAAAATGTCACTTGTGTCTATTTGTGACGAGCTAATGACGATATCGAAATCGTCACCGGGGTCGCGTCACATTTGGTCATCGATGACCAAATGCATATTTTCGCCATAGATGTGCCACCAATGCGTGACGAATAACGAAGTCGTCATGGATGTGGATTCGATGCGTGACAATGCCTTTTGGTCATGCATGAAACCTCATTTTCGTCATAATCTCCCGTCTGACGTCCGTCTTGACGGCGCCGTTAACGGCGTCTGTTGTCTGTGACGATCCAGTTACGTCATTGTTTGTCTTGTATTATCGTCATTAACGACCGTTTGGTTCCGTTCGGACAATGTTGTAAGTCGACGTGGCAACTAACGTCAACGCTGACATGGCGAGTGATGTCATCAGCGATGTGGCGGTGGCGTGTCTTGATCTAATTAGTTGTTATTTCATCATAGAATTCACTTTCAAATCGTCATTGATGAGCCATCAGTTTCATCACGTAATACAGGTGATAATTTAATTGCAATTTGCAAATGATATTGGAATGACCAAACAATTCTATAGATAAATAGAACCACTATTCCGGGAACCATACATGGAACACATTACAACCTTCACATCTCATACATGACTACAACATGTCAAAAATAATATCACAGTACCCAACAAACACCATGGCAGCCCACTACGACATCAAAGGACACTCCTGATTCATGTCATGAAACATATGAAACATGTTGTGCCATATCTCCAACTGCCAGGAAGCACGCAGTCTTGACAAAATGTTGCAAGAACAAAGAAGTGCCAAACTACTCACCAACTTCTTGCTATGAACTGTACAATGTTGTTGTTGCCATAGCACCTAGCCACCAACCTGTTGATATGCTGCTTACATGAGAGGAATTGGATACGAGCTACTGCAACAAATGCACAGACCTGCGGAAAAAAACGAACAAGTCAGCCAAGTTGCAAACTGAAAAATAAATTAACAGATACTTACTGCTGTTGAATCGCTAGAGGCAGAGGGAGCAAAAGCCAAGGTACTATAATATGATTAAATTAGTATGGACGGCCATAATTTGGTTCAGCACGTACGAATGCATCACTAAAATATAGCCCAACATGTGTGCGAGAATCACCAGGCCAGTGAGGAAAGTGCTGCTGTCACGTTTTAAACACATATATGAAGCTTTTTTGTGCCTGATGGGAGAAAAAACATGACACCCGTCTGTTGAAGGTATAGACAATAAAATTCCAAAGAAATTGAAATCACAAAATGTTGGCGTTCCATATCCAGGTCTGATTATAGATAAAATAGTTCTTTGCAAAGAATTTAAAATGTATGTTGGCTCAATTGCTGTAAGTTTGTGCAAATGTTGACTCCACCAAGTTGCAGCTGTAACTTTGCACGTCTGTTGGCTCACCAAGTTGCAATATCTGTCTGAACAAAGGCCATTGTTATTTGCCTAAGAAACTACGAGGAATGAGAAAGGAACGTAATAAGTGCTAGATTCTTTTCTTGTTTAAAGGTCTATCATATACCCGGAGGTCATCAGATATGCTGCTTCAGCTTGTGCCAAATTCAGAAGCAAAATTCACGCTCTCAAGAATGTCCACCTTCCTGACCCTGATCGATCCCGAGATCATCATGAATATCAACTAGTCAGACTAACAAGTCAGAACACATCACAACCCTCCCAGATCGGATCTCCCATTGACTAAATTTTTTAAAACGCTAGGAAGAAAACATGTGGATAAACAAGTATTTTAACTGCATAATATAATTAACGCTATGATTTCTTCAATTGCATATCACTAATGGCCTGATGCGTCTAGCACTTCAGCTAGCGTATTCTGCAGTTCCAGACGAACGAGTTAGGGCAGAGAGAGATTGGGAGAAAGCAGAAGATTTCTTATTAAACGTAAAAGAGACAACAAGCAGCAGACCAGTTGAGAAACATACACGTACATACCTGCACTCGATCAGCACCCTCCTCACGCGGCCGCAGAGGCACGAAGGGTCGCCAACGGGTATTGGCAAGAGCAGTTTGGCCGCCGCCGCCTGGCCGGACAAGCGCTGCCGCGGCCTCGCGGTGGTTGTGCGACGCGGCGACCTCACGGTTATGGATGGCAAGCTCGCCGTCGTGGACGACGACCGCCGCCGTGGCCTCACCAGATCCCGACCATGTGCCGCTGCTGCCGTGGCCTCCGCTGCACCGCAGACTCCGTCTCGCACGTAAGCAGGCATACGATCGAGAGCGTGGACGAGATCCGCCTCTGAATCAAGGTTGAAGGAACTGCTGCCCTTTCGGGGAGGGCAACGTGATGTGGTGGGATGGGGCGGCGCTAAGTAGGGTTGAGCTAGGGATTGGTGGTTTTATACGCAGAAGTGGATCTCAGCTCCTTTTCGTCCATCCGATCAAGGATCAACGGTTAGATATTTGCAGGCCGGTGAACTATTGGGCTGTTGGGCTGCTTTGACGTATTCTTTTTCTTTTTATTTAGCTAGCCAAAATATATTATTGTGTGAATCTGTGGAATTTTCTAACTAAGTTTGGCTATTATTGTAATTATTTGTTGAATTACTAAGGAATAAATGTCTCACACATACCATTGTAACTTAGTGAAAGATGTTCATCCTTGTGTGGATGTATAGTACCATTTCCTCAAATCATCGAGAAAATTATTACGAGAAAAAAAAAAAAGTTTCAATTGATTACGAGAAAAAATGCATAAATAAAAAGACTATAAAATAGAGAAAGCGAAAAAGACATAAATGTTTGTCAAACAAAAAAATGGCTCCATTTGAGTTTGAACTTGGGAGATCTGAATTAAATTAAACTCCATGTGTGTTACCACTGCACTAGTTAGAGGTTTTTGTTAGTAGTCGACGTATAGTTGTTTTAATCAATTCATATCCATCTTCAACTTCTTTTACATATGTAGGTGTGAATTGTTTCCCAAAAATTGATGTGATTTTGACAAAGTATTATTGCACATCCATCACAAAGGCATACATGGCACACATAGTCCTATATAACTAAGTGAGAGATGTTCGTGATTGTGAAAGATGTATAGTATCATGTTTTCAAAATAATTTGAAACTTACGAACTTGACGGGCTGATGATGAGGGGGATTTGAAAATGGTGAGCGGCATGAGATCTTGCAGGTGTGGGTGGGGTTGATTCATGATTTTATATTTGAATAAGCTATGAAAGTTTTATTGACACAAAAGTGTTTTTGTCTTAGTGGTAAGGTGACTCAATTCTGACCTTGGCGTTGTAGGTTCGAGCACCTTTGATACTTTATTTTTGTTATTATTTCCCATTTTGCTAGCTCCTTCCGCCTGAGCTAGTACACCGCACACGTTGGCTGGCCGCGGTTGACACCAATTTTGGTATACCTAAAATATGCATAATAAGCTATATTAAATAATATATAATTATAGTATATAGAAGTGTGCTCTACAAATATATAAAGATAAAAAGAGACATATACCTACATATATAGGAGCGTGTTCTACAATTATATATATAATTAATTAATACTCCTATAAATAGAAAAGGAAAGATACATATATATAATAGCGTGCCTATATATGTATTCCATATTGGCAAAGTAAATAATTATATATAGGAGTGTGCTCTACATAATATAAAGACAAATAAAGAGAAAGGGAGACATATACCTACATATATAGGAGCGTGCTCTACAATAATATATATAAGTAATACTCCTGTAAAGAGAAAAGGAAAGATACATATATATAGGAGCGTGCCTACACATGTATTCCATATTGGCAAAGTAAATAATAAAGAAAAAAAAAGCACGGCAATTGACTAAAAAATATAGCCTTAAATATATGTAGGCTTCAATATGCATGTTTAGAAGTATCAAATAAAAAACCTTGCATACCTTTAACAAAAAACTTGACGTAGCCTAGTGGTTATGTTGTTACTTGTTGAGCGCCTGATTGTGAGTTCAAACCTCCCCTAAAGTAGTTTTTTTGTCGAAATAGTGTGCGAGGGTGGGTCTATGACCCGGGCCTATGATCCATTCAGGTATAGGACCCACCTTGCCATTATCATGTTAAACGATTACAAATACAGAACAATTATATCCCTCTTCATAAGCCAATGAGTAGTCTAGTGGTAACCCTCCATCTTGACTTTCACGAGGTCTCGAGTTCAAAGCCCCCACTATGCCTTTTTTTTGCTCTTTAAATTGAAAAACATAAAGGCCCAAGCAGCGGTGCTGCTATTGAGCGGGCTCAATCTGGCGTCTGCAATGGCGACCCACTTGCGAAAAAAGGTTGAATGTCTTTAAATCGAAAACCATATAGGCCTAAGAAACGATGGAACGGGTCCTGTGGCCCACTTTGCAAAAGAAGGATGGAGCGGGCCGGCTGGCAAGGCTCAAGCTGCTGTGCGGCGGACCACTATGCAAAAAAAAAGGTCGAGCGGCCACTATGGCACATGCATCCCATGTCGTCAAATGGTACACATGCGGAAAAAAATAGACATGTTATCTAATAACGATTACCAAATTGAATTGTGACCAAGTTGTTTCATCATGAGGTGTGCCAAACGAGTCGATTAAAAATGACTATATGAAATATAATCTGTGGACGCCTATGTTTCATCATTAGAAATAATGACATACAAAAACATAATCTATGACGACCTCCTTTTAGTGTTATGTGACATTAATTTTAGTATCGTCACTAATATTCAGGTCAAAACTTCGTCACCTCACACTTGTGACGAAAATGGACATTTCGTCATAGAAGACATATCCTTCTGTGACGAAAGTGTGCAGCGTCACGAGCAAATCGTCACGGATGATCACATTTCTACTAGTGATGAGAGAAAACCATTTGAATCTTGCATGAAACATCTCTCTATTTGGGTGTTGCTTGCTTCTCTAGATCAACCCATTAGATTACATCAACTAAGCATCTCCAATAGTTCCTAGAATCTCACTTCCATGTTAGCCATCCAAGCACGATTTCGGTTTACCTACAAAAGGGCGGCATGCCCCCTCGGTGGGAGAAGTGACCTCTCTCCAAGAACTATTCTTGATACTCACTTGAATTGACTTTGGTTGATTGATCCACATGATGGACTTATCATGATAGGTAAGTTTGAATCTTCTTTAAGTTCTTTTCTTTCTACCAAAGATATCCGTTGGGTAAACACTTAACACAACATGTTATTGATGATGATATGGTTTACAAAGTGACCATTCAACATGGCCGTTACAAAGAAGCTCGGGGGTATTTATAGTCCCCCCCGCCTTCATAGTTGTCCAAAAATACTAAGAATTCTATATTGATCTTCTACAAATTGTTCTTCTTCGCGAAGATACATCCTTCATCTTTGCGTGGCTTCAAAAGATAATGTTTAGCTTTTGCAAATGCTTCTTACCCTCCCCGTGGTTGTCTTAGTAACTCCGCAAAATAAGTCCCCGCGACCATCTTCGCTTGGATTCTTGACTCATTCTCTCATTTTGCTCTTGTCATACTTTTGCGAAGCCAAAACTTTCTTGAAGTCATCTTCGACGAGAATTTTGTCTTTGTTCTGCAAATAACCTAAAATCTTCAAAGTCCGGGACAAAAGTTTAAACGAGAAACCAAAAGTTAGATCCCAACAAGACCCCTCGTGGGCGAAGGCCGACTTCAAAAGCATGAAACCCACGAATCATAAGTTTTTCTCAAAACTTTGTTTCGACCTGAAAATGTCGTCCCGGACTTTGAAGTTGGACTTTTGATTTTGAGTTTTGCGGACATCTTATTTGATTTTTTTTAACGGCTAGTTTGACCGTTTGACCGAAGGGTCTATAAATAGCGAAGGACCCCCCCTGTTTTTCTTCATCTTTTTCGAAGAGGGGCCACCTTTTTGAAATTTTTTTTCGGCAACGCCGAAGTCATTTTTTTGAAGTCAACTTTCCTGCGAAGTCAAAATTTTCAAGCTTCAAGCGAAGATCTTCGATTTTTTCTTAGTCGTATATTTTCTTTCCAAAGTTTATTTTATTCTTGTTTGTTATGATTCTTAGTGTTATTTTCTCTTTGATTTAGAATGGCCCTTGTTGATGATGTCCCCGACCGGTTCTCAAGAGCAAAGAAGTTGATGAAGAGATGACTTCTCAACAAGAAAATTCAGATGATGGACTTTCGAAGTTTCCGCTTCCGTGAGTCCGAGATGCTTCCGATGATAGGATTTCCTTGACATTTGGTCGTAGTAAAATGACCGAAGAAGATTTCAAGAAGATGGTTAAAGACGGGGTTCTTAGGGAGGGACAATACAGGCCAAGAGAGCCAAATGAGAAAACTCCTAAGCCAAAGCCTGATGAGTGCATCGTGTTCAAGGACTTGTTTATCGCGGGGGCTTCGCATGCCTCCTCAAAATTTTTCTTGAAGAAATTTTCAAGAAATTCAACATTGAGATGCATCACTTGACTCCCAATGCGATAGTCAAGTTGTTTGTTTTTCTCCGGCCGTGCGAAGTCAGAATGTGAGACCGCACATAGATGCCTTCGTTCTTTATATGAGCTTCATACTCAATTTCGATCAAAGAAAATTGAGCAAATGCACATGATGAAGTTATATTTTTGATCTTTGCAGTTTTAAGACTGCTTTCGAGGACGAGGAAGCGTTTTTCGCCCCTCGAAGAACAAATGGGCGAGCGGGTTGGTATAACTATTGGTTTTACCATAAAGTTCCTTTGGTCGAAGAGAACCGTGGCAAGAAAGGAGTTGCTAAGAGTTACCCCTTGGCTTCGCGCATGCATAGGGAGCGCGTTTTGAATGCAAGCCCGAGCCTTCCAAGTCACAATCTTGTTACGAATGTCCGAAAGCTTTTAAGAGAGTTGTTTCTCAGCAGTCAACTCGAGACCTTGTTGAGGAGTATTTAGTCGCTGGAGTTTGGCCGCTTAGGCAAGGTTGGGATTTTTTCGCTTTCACACGAAGAAAATCAGAGAGAAGGATTACATTTTTTCGGATAGGGACACCGTGATGCCTTCGCGGTTTACTTCTGAAGAAGAATTTGTTGCTGATGTAGAGCGTCGAGCTGTGGATTTGCTTGGAAAATACCTTCATACTGAAAGGAAGCTGATGGATGAGATTATCGGTAAAGATTATGTTAGGCTGAATCGGATTTTTGATTTGGCTAACATAACTTATAAGATTCGCCCCCCTCCTGCTTATGCCCGCGGAAAGAAGGATCAAGATGATGATAAGGGAGCTGAGAAAAAGTTGAAGAGGAAGAGAAATGATGCTGCGAAGACTTCTTCTTCTGCCAGAGCTACAGCGAAGGCTCCCGCTGTCCCAAAGAAGACTATTGCTACTCCAAAGCCTCAAAAGAAGAAGGCAAAGAAAGTAGTTGTGGATTTGCTTGATAACCTTGATCTTACTGATAGTGAAGTTGATGCCCCAATACTTGAGGGCTCAGAGTTTGGCACTTCTCTTCGGGATTTAGAGGTGAGGGAAATTTGCAAAGCTTTTGCTCCTTCCGGTCTGACTCCGGATTTGCTTACTCCGCTAGCTGAATACTTACAAAATTTTGGGTCTTCGCAGAAATTGGGTACTTCAGGCACCGCTGGCGTAGACGCTGATGTTGATGCCATCATGACAGAAACTTCTCCCACTGGTACTGCATCTCCTTCTTCGCCTAGACTTAGGCTCTCAACCCCTGAACTTCCAGCGAAGCTGATTGTTTCAACTTCTGCTTCATGTGATGACCATAATTGTCTTGACTTAGCTAAGTTAGCCAAAAATATTCATATGAGTCACTTGCTAGTGAATTCAGAAAAATCCTTCCTCGGTTCCTAATGCCGAAGCTTCCCGAGAGAAATGATGGTGCTGATGCTTTGCGCGAAGTCACTCATAGAGTCCGCTTTGAGCCTTTTGTTAAGGTTTAAACCGCTGTTCTTTGGAAGACAACCGGTATGCTAAATGATTTTGCTTGCAATATGTGTTTCATTATTATTCTTTCTAAATTTTGTCCCAGCTTATTTTGACTTCTCCTTTCTCAGAGAACAATCTTTGAAAGAAAGGGCTCATGAGGCCGTTGAGGTTGTAAAGAAAAACTTCAAAAGAGAGGGACCAAGACGCAATTTTTCACTTGATGATTTTGACGATGTTGTGGATGAAGCAGTGAAGGGACCAAATAAGCCGTTTATCGAGTCGCTGGTTAATGTTGAAGCTCAACAAAAGATCCCGTGCCCTCTAAAAGAGGGTGAAAAAATTTGTAAGTTTTTCTTTCTTTTGACTTCGTTACTCATCTTTCTTTTTCTTTTTTGAATTTGTTTTGTGAACAAATTTTTGTTGCATCTCACTTTTTTCCCGATGCATCGACCTCTTCTAAAGAGAAGATAATTAATGTGGGATCAATGAAAGATGTTCTCGGAGACAAGCCTACTCCGCAAGTGGCTATTGACACACAGGAACTTTCTTCCGAAGCTGTGTCGAAGTCTCTTGAGAATACTTTGAAGTTTTGTTTGGATAGTGGAGTGAACTTGGATTCCTACAAATTTGTTGGAGTAGGAATAGATAAACTTCGCGCGTTCTTCCGAAGAAGCCGGGAAAAGCAATTGACGAGAAGTGTATAGACAATGCTTGTTCGGTTCCTCGATGCCGAAGCCGAAATTAGCGAAGATGAACCCACTAGAAACTCGGGCCGATCTTTGGTATCAATTTGATGTATAAGGTAAGTTTGTTTGTTTGTGAATGAATTTCTATGTACGCGGAGTTGATAGTTTATGACCTTTTTTCTAACCGATTTATTTTGTATGTGTAGGGTGCTCTTGTTAACCGTGGGCTTAGAAAATCTCTTGAGGATAGTGCGGGCTGCCTTCGCGGTTCGCGAAAATCTCTTTTGAATGAGATTGAAACTTTGAAGACTCAACTTGCTGCTAAAGAAGTTGAGCGAGGTAAAGCTGTTGATGACTGGCACGAACTTGATCGTTTATACCATGGGGCCTCTGATTTGATTAAAGAGAAGGATCAACAAATTGAAGTGGTGAAGGTTACTATTGAGACTCTTAAGAGAGAGAAAGCATCCTTGGAAAAGAAGAAGTCCGAAACCGACGAACTTTTGAAGCGAAGGTTTGATAGGACTTGGGAATTATGCAAGAAAGCTTACGAGAAATGGGGAGCTATGCCCGAGGATCCTTGCTGGGACCTTGGAGAATACGATCCTTTCTTTAGAATGGCTTTGCGGGCAATATGAAGATCTTGGTGTTGTTGTACAAGCGGCTTGCGCCGATACAAGTGTCATGTATTCAACTAGGGCACTTTTGCATCTTATGAAGGAAGCCAACGATCCATTGTATGATGCTTTTGCGATCCTCGCTTTCAAATTTCTGGCGATGCTATCAACCGATTTCCCCTCATACTCATCTTCTTTGCAAGAAATTTTTCAATGAGTATTGGTGCAAATGCGGTCGTGAGCATTGCCTTGAGAAAGTTAAAGAAAAATCAAGAAGGTATTTTTGCTAATTTTCATTATGTTTTGAGTTTGGTTATTTTTTTTTTTGTTTTGTTTTACATGCTGACTTGTGTTTTTAACAGCTTGAATTCGACATCTTACAGGAAGAAGAGGCTCTTAGGAAGCGGGAGATGGAAGAAGAAAGGAGGATACGCGGGGAGGAAGAGAAGATTCGAATGATGTTAGTGAGCGGAGGGGCTAGCTTGGTGAATTGTTTTTATTTCGAGTGTTTTGGGAGGATAAAGGAAACATGTTGGCTAGGAATGTTTGTAAATTTGTTAAGTTAACAGTTTATGTGATCTGCGTTTTTATGACTTTGTGAAGTTGTTATTATTGCGAATTTACATTATGTTTGTGATGTTTGTGCCAAATTTTGAGTTTGGAATATCTCGCGCAGTTTTCTCAAGCGAAGCCCTGCGCAAGATATCGTGAGCCGTGATGCCTCTTATGATTGCTAAGGATAATTTTGTTTTTTGAAACTTTGGAATTTTTTGGAGGCTTCGTAGTGCTTGATATCGGCGGGTTTGTGGATAAATGCCTTGGGAAGTCAAAAGTGAAGGATTCTTATAGGATGCCTAGGGTTGTCGATTTTAGTACTATCGGACGGTTAATATTTGTGTTGCCCAAATTTTTTATTTTTGTTCTTTCCTTGTTTTTTCTCGGTGTTTAAAACACATATTTCCTTTTCATCCATCGTGCTCAAGTGTGTCCCCAAGCTTTATTTTTGGGGATATATTCAAGATACTGGCGGAAAAAATAATAAATGAAGTTGTTGAAGATATCTTGAGCGAAGCAAAGAACTAGTGTTGCTTCAAAGAGTTTTGAGCGTTCGAGCTTTGTGTATTCGTGTTGTATGTAAACTTGAATAAATGCTTTATAAGATGTATTAATATTTTTTTATGTAAACTTTCTCTTTGTATGTATGGAGCAATAATGGAGATTTTTATTTAGAACAATAATCTCTTTTTTATGAAGTGAGGTTGAAAATTTTGATTTGAAGCCAAATATTCTCCTTAGAGAATTTTGAAAATGTCGCCCCTTCTTCTTTTTGAAGTTGGAGTAAAGACTTCATTTTAAAGCCAAACATTCTTCTTAGAGAATTTTGAAAACGCCGTCCCCTTCTTTTTTTACGAAGTAGGAGCGAAGACTTCAATTTGAAGCCAAACTTTCTCCTTAGAGAATTTTTGAAAACGTCGTCCCCTTCTTTTTTTTGCGAAGTGGGAGCGAAGACTTCGATTTGAAGCCAAACATTCTCCTTAGAGAATTTTGAAAACGTCGTCCCCTTCTTTTTTTGCGAAGTGGGAGCGAAGACTTCGATTTGAAGCCAAACATTCTCCTTAGACAATTTTGAAAAACGTCGTCCCCTTTTTTTTGAGAAGTGGGAGCGAAGACTTCGATTTGAAGCCAAACATTCTCCTCGTGAGAATTTTGAAAACGTCGTCCCCTTCTTTTTTTGTGAAGTGGGGAGCGAAGACTTTGATTTGAAGCCAAACTTTCTCCTTAGAGAATTTTTTGAAAACGTCGCCCCCTTCTTTTTTTGCGGTAAGTGGGAGCGAAGACTTTGATTTGAAGCCAAACATTCTCCTTAGAGAATTTTGAAAACGCCGTCCCCTTCTTTTTTGAAGTGGGAGCGAAGACTTCGATTTGAAGCCAAACATTCTCCTTAGAGAATTTTATAGGTAATAATTTTAGTTTTGTACTTAAATTATACCTACTTGCTAATTGATTTGTGAAAACCCTTAGCCGATGTTAAAGCATTTTGCTTTTCGGCTTCATAGTAAATGAATGAATGGTAAGGAATGCACAAGTTGGGGAAACTACTTTCTCATTTATATTTGATATAAGAATTTACAATAGAGTCTCCTCGTTAAAAAACCACTCACCCCGCGAAGGGCTTCCCCGAGTGGAAAAGAGTGCGACTCTTGATTGAAATGATGAAATGCTTCTAAGAAATTGAATCTAACTTGCTTATTTACAAAAAACTTGATCGAAGTAAAAATCTAGGGATAATACTTGCGAAGATCCTTAATGTTCCACGTATGGCTTAACTATTCTCCCTTGAGGTTCTCCAAGTAATAAGATCCTTGTCTCGCTTTTGATTTTGTTATGACAAAGGGTCCTTCCCATTTTTGTTGGAACTTTCCCACAAAGATCTTCGTTTTTTTTTCCTCTTGAGTACGAAGTCTCCCGGTTGTAGTTCTCTTTTCACCACTTTCTTGTTGTACCATTTACTTGTTTCTTCTTGGTATTTTTTGAGATTCATCACAGCTTGGTTTCTTTTTCTTCTTCGAGCAAGTCTTTGCTTGTCTTTTGATCTTCTTCGCTTGTTATTTTGACATTTGTTCTTGGACCTTTGAATTGTATTTCTTCCGGAGTCATTGCTTCATCTCCATATAGTAGCTTGAAAGGTGTAAACTTCGTTGATCTTCTTGTGGTTGTATTGTGACTCCAAACAATCCTTGGTAGTTCTTCAACCCATTTTCCTTTTGGAAGTCCCACTAGATTTTTGAAATTCCCACACATATAATGCCATTTGCTCTTTTCGACGGCTCCATTGGATTGGGGATATCTAACCGATGCGAAGCAAAGTTGAATTCCCATACTTTCACAATAGCTTCTAAAGTCTTCGCTATCGAATTGAGTTCCATTATCCAAAGTTATGTGTCTTGGGACTCGAATCGCAAATTATATTTTGCCATAGAAACTTCTTCATTGTTGTGGATGACATATTTGTGATTGGCTTCGCTTCTATCCATTTTGTGAAATATTCAACCGCAACAACTTGCATATTGATGGTTGCCTTGGGCTGGAGGGAGTTTTCGAATTATGTCTATTCCCCATCTTGCAAGTGGCCAAGTTGGTTCAATGTCTTTGAATTGGATTAGCTGGAGCATTTGACTTGCTTCTTGCTGAAATTTGGCAATTGTGACAAATTTTCACTATTTCCTTGCTATCTTTTTTGAGTCTGTTGGCCAATAGAATCCTTGTCTAAATGCTTTTCCTGCTATGGCTCTTGGGCCTGCATGGTTTCCACATGTTCCACTATGTATTTCTTGTAGCAATTTTTTTGCCTTCTTCGCTTGAAATGCATTTGAGTAACAGTTGACAAATGCCATGCTTGAAAAGTTGATTATTGATGAGCTTGTAATTTCTTGTTTTGTGCTTCATTCTTGTTTCTTCGGTTCGTTTTAAGGTTCATAGAATCCCCTTAAGAACGCTATTATTTTTTATCTCCGTCTTCGCTCTCAATGATATGGATGTATTTTGGTTCTTCAATTTTTGCCTTTATCGAAGATTCGATAATACTTGATAAAATACATCCGGTGGCAATTTTACTTTTTTTGTGCCGCTTTTGCAATTTCATCCGCCTCTTCATTGTTTGTTCTTGAAATGCTTCGTACTATGAATCCTTCGAAGTGTTTTTCTTGATCCCTGACGCTTTGCAAATACTTCGCTAGTTCAGGATCTTTTGCCTTGTAACTTTTCTCAACATGGCCTGCAACAACCTGAGAATCTGTTTTGATTAGGATTTGTTCTACTCCCATTGCTCTTGCCTTGCGAAGCCCCAAAGAATCTTGCTTCATATTCCACGATGTTGTTTGTGCATCGAAACTCAAGTCTTGCCACATATTTCATCTTGACACCGGATGGCGAGGTGATTATTGCCGCCACACCACCGGCCCTAGCGAGCCCCATGCTCCATCACAATTCATGGTCCATTCTTGGCAAGACACAAAGTCCATTCTTGATGATCTTTTTTGATCTTCGTGACTTGTTCTTTGGTGTCCAATCGAGATGAAATCTGCCAATACTTGAGATTTTATTGTTGTTCTTTTCTCAAATTCAATGAAGTATTGTGAGATTTCAGCTGCCCATTTGCCAAGTCTTCCAGAAGATTTACAATTTTGGAGAACATCCTTGAGTGGTTGATTTGTTGGGATTCTTACTTTGTGTGCCAAGAAGTAATGCTTCAACTTTCTTGTTGCCATGAGTACTACATATGCTATCTTCTCAATTTAAAGTAAAACATTTTCGAGCCGTAGAGGGCTTCGAGACAAAGTAGATTGGTTCTTGTTTCTTCGCATGGTCTTTTTCTCTTTCTTGTACCAAGGCTGCGCTTCTGACTTTCTCGGATGCTTGAGATGTATAGAAGTAGTTCTTGATCGACATTTGTTGTTGTTAATGTCGAAGGATTTGAGAGATACTTCTTTATTTCTTCAAAGGCTTTTTGTTGCTCTTCTCCCCATGTGAAGTTTGTCTTCGCTCCTTTGAGTGCTTGAAAAATTGGGAAGCTCTTTTCTACTTTGACTTTGATATGAACCTATTCAGTAAAGCCAATCTTCCCGTTAGTTTTTTGGATGTCTTTGATGTTCTTTGGAACTTCGTTTGCATGATTGCTTTTATCTTCTCCGGATTTGGATCGATGCCTTTTCTTTGAGACTATGCGGTAGAGGATCTTTCCCTTTTGTACTCGAAGGTACATTTCTCGGGATTGAGTTTTAGATTTAACTTTCTTAGATTTTTGAATGTTTGCTTCGATCCTTTATGTGGTCTTCGCATTTCTTGCTTTTTACTATTATGTCATCCACATATGCAAAGCAAATTGTCTCAATTTGATCTTTAAGTGCTACCGAAGTCATTCTCGATGAAGCTTGACCCGGCATTGCGAAGCCCCTCTCGCCATTCTTTGGAAGCGGTAAGTTCCAAATGGTGTGATGAAACTTGTCTTTTCTTCATCTTCTTTTTTTCATGTAGATTTGATGATATCCCGAGAAGCAATCTAGGAAACTTAGCATTTCACTTCTTGCGGCTTGGTCGACCAATGTGTCGATTCTTGGTAGAGGGAAGTTGTCTTTAGGGCAAGCTTTGTTGAGATCTGTGAAATCTATGCACATTCTCCATTTTCCATTTCTTTTCTTTACCATCACAATGTTTGCCACCAAGTTGTAAATTGAACTTCCCTTATAACTCTTGCGTCAAGTAATCTTTTGCACTTCAAAATTTCGTGGCCATTGTTACGTCTTCGGAGATTTTTCATAGCTTTTGTTTCTTTGGCTTGACATTTGGGTCAATATTTAGGCGATGTTCAATAATGTCTCTCGCGACTCCTTCTAGGTCTTTTTGTCGACCATGCGAAGACGTCTTGATTACTTCTCAAGAATCTTACCAATCTGTTCTTCTTCTTCTTTTGCTAGATTGGCGCCGATGATGACTTTTTTGTCCGCTACCATTGGGTCTAGCAAAACTTCTTTGGTTTTACGCCTTGGAGCATGTCTTCGCTTTCTTTTTTTGTGACTTTGCGTTCTCTGTCATGTCTTCTTCTTCTTCGATTTCTTCTATGGCCAAGATATTTCTTTGAGCTGGAGTTGAATCTTTTTCAATGTTTCTTGCTTCCGTTTGATTTCCGTGGATTGATATTGGTCCATTGATTCTTTGGAACTTTCATGCATAAGTAAGAATAGTTAATCACGGCCAAGATGTTTAGGCTTCCTCTTCCGAATATTGCATTGTATCGGCTATGCATTTCAACAACATCAAACGCTACTTGTTCTTCTTTGCGTTGTTTTGTGTCTTGAAAGATACTTGGTAGCACAATTCTTCCAATTGAATTTATCCTTTTGCCGCCGGAAGCCAACTAATGGGTATTCTCGCTCTTCCCAAGTTTTGTCTTTTGATTTGCATTGCATCTAGTGTTGATGCGAAGAGTATGTCCGCGGAGCTTCCTCCATCCACTAGGATCTTCGTAACATCTCAACCATCAATATTTGCTTCTATGACCATGGCGTCCATGTGTGGATAGTCTTTAAGTTTCATGTCTTGCTCGTGAAGATGATTGGTTGATGTGACCATCTTGTTTTCTTGTAAGGTCCCTCCATTGTTATTGCGTTGACTCTTCAAAATAGTTTCTTCTCTCGTTGTTAGTTGCGTGCTCAATCTTTGTTCCCTCCACAAATCGTCATTATTCTTCCTCTCGCTTGCTTTGTTGAAACAAATTGGTGATCCATTGTTTTGAACATTTGGGGTGTTGTTTGCCACCAAGCTTCGGGTTGTAGGTTTTGTGTTTGTCCCCAATGTGGCGGAGCTATTGCTAGTGGTTGGCAATTGTATATTGGGGGTGGTCCTGGTAGCACTTGCTGGTTGTAACTTGGATCAAAGTATGCTTGATTATGCGAAGTGCTTGCTTGAGACAAAAAGTTTATTTATCTTTGATTTTCCATCAATTTGCCCTCTTGTTGTACTTGCTCTATGCTCTTTTTTACCATTGGGCACATCTTAGATGTGTGGCCAGCCCCTTTGCCATGAATGATGCAATACATTTCTTCAGGCTTTAAAATCCTTCTTTCCCCAAATCTTTGGTTGAAACTTCCTCTTTGGTCATTATTGAAGTTTCGTTGTTGTAATCCCATTTGGTTATTTTGTGCTGAATGTTATCTTCGCTCTCGCTCATTGTTAATTTGGTTCATGCGGAGTGGCGGTTGATATTGATGGTGGTATGGTCTTCGCTCGAAATTTTGTGGTTTGAACTGATTGTTTGACTTAAACTTGATTTCTTTGTGCATTCTCTTCCTCGTCTTCTTTTCGAAATCATCGTCGATCTTGCATATTTTTGAAATTCTTCATACAATTGGGCAACAGTTGTTGGTCTTTCCCTCTTTAGGTCTGCGAAGACAATTGTCCGGCTCTAAGGCCCCCGATTGCAAAGAATGATGACAACCTTGTCTCGATACATCCGGAATTTGGATCTTCATTTGAATAAACCTCTTGTAATATTGGATTATTGGCTCTTTTGGGTATTGCTTGATGTCAAACAAATCATCACTTGTCAGTCCTGTATGTTGAAACCCTTGGAAATCAACTAGTAGAGTTGTTCTGGGTTGTTCCCAATTCTTGAGGGATCTTGGCTTGAGCGAAGCGTACCATTTCTCGAAATGGCCCTTTCATTGCCATTATGAGTGCCTTCGCTAGTATTTTATCATCGCCTCCTCCCCGATTCAACGGTTTAGCCGATGCTCATCAAAAATTGTCTTGGATCTGTCAAACCTTCGTAAGTTGGTATGACGTTGAATTTGAAGCCTTTTGGCCATTTTGCCATTTGTAAGTCTACTGATAATGGGGAATCTGGGTCAATTGTGACTATTGCCTTCTCATTGTTCTGATTTGTTTTGACTTCGTTTGTGATGATGACTTCGCGGTCTTGATTATTGAGGTCTTCATTCAATCTTTTTAACTTTGCCTCAGCTTCCTCTATTCTTTGTTTCATTGTCTTTTCTCTGGTTCTGGCTTTGCAAGCCTCGAGCTCTTTTTGTTTCTTGATCAGTTCTTCTTCTAATTCTTGTAACTTTCTTGCTTCTTCACTCGACTTTCTTGAGGAGTGATTTCTTTGGAGATATTGTCTTCGCTCGTTCTTGGTACTTCATTCTCTGTTGTTGTTGTTTCCTCGGCAACGCTTGCCGACTTGTTCTTGGGAGGTCTTCCCATGATTTCTTGATGGCCGTAGGATAGATCGTTGCTCACACAAACGGTGGGCACCAAGATGTTGGGTAAACACTTAACACAACATGTTATTGATGATGATATGGTTTACAAAGTGGCCATTCAACATGGCCGTTACAAAGGAGCTCAGGGGGTATTTATAGTCCCCCCTGGCTTCGTAGTTGTCCGAAAATACTAAGAATTCTAAATTGATCTTCTACAAATTGTTCTTCTTCGCGAAGATACATCCTTCATCTTCGCGTGGCTTCAAAAGATAATGTTTAGCTTCGCAATGCTTCTTACCCTCCTGTGGTTGTCTTAGTAACTCCGCAGCGAAGTCCCTGTGACCATCTTCGCTTGGATTCTTGACTCATTCTTTCTCATTTTGCTCTTGTCATACTTTCGCGAAGCCAAAACTTCGCGAAGTCATCTTCGACGTAGAATTTTGTCTTTGTTCTGCAAATAACCTGAAATCTTCAAAGTCTGGGACAAAAGTTTAAACAGAAACCAAAGTTAGATCCCAACAATATCCAATGGTCAATTTGAACTCAACCTTGTTCTCTCTTGAGTTTGGTCTTGATCTTCAACTAGAGTACTAGATGTGTACAATGTACACTCCCCCAAAATCAATGGCTTTTGTACTCATTGCTTGTTATGCTTCTAACTCAATTCAAAACCAAACTTAGGTGCCTTAAACACTTATCAACATGATTCCAACTTGAGGACCTTTCAAATGAGAGTGACTCTTGATCAAATCAATAATTGTCACTTTTCTGGCAGATTTTGTACATCTCAAAGAATGAACCATATCTCACAATGTACATGTTGAAATGCCACGAAATTTGGTGGAGATGTTCAACACTAAGTCATCTAGCAGCCATAAAGATTTGAGCTTCATACTCCTTCTAGATTGCTACCAGATTTCACATCTTCCCACACTACCACATGCTGAAAACTGCTGCAACTTGTCTCACAAGTTCTACTCCAAAACTGAAGTATCCCTTGTTCAATCATCATGAAATTTTTATAGCTTCTTGTACCATAAGTATAGAGCATGCATATCAAATTTCAAGCCATTCCAATAAGATTTGATCATCCAAACACGACTAAGATCACAGCTTACTCAGATTTTGCAATAGTGGACAGATTTGAGCCATTGAGCTATTCTTCAACAATTTGAATCAAACTTGATGCTAACTTGTTTGAATACCATCACAAGACATATATCCATTCAATACACTTACTAAAAGTCATCTCATGATCATATCCATTCAAACCAACTCAAATTTGACTACTAGGCATTTAAACCATTCAAGCATCTCATAGCAAGAAACATGTACATATATATCCAATTCAATCAACTCATATGCACCCAAATGTATGTGATCAACTAGAATATACCTTTGTAGATCATGATCATCAAATAGCAAGCTTCATTAAGGATATTTTGCAAACCATCAAATATTTCCAATAAACCACCACAACTTGAACTATAGCACTTGTATGTTGTAGCACTTGGACTTCACTTGTCATGACTTGGCATTGGGATATAATAGCTCTAGGCTTCATTACTTGACTCAATAACATGATGAACAATGTGAACTCAATTGAATCAAGCCTCCAATGCCATGGTACCTACATACATTCATCCACTTTTTGATGGTACCCAAACTTGTTTGGGTCCTCTCAAGTTAGGTGCAACATACTTAGGCAAGGCCTTAGTATGGGTAGCGGGATTTTTTGCAATAGCAACCAAGGAGGTACCATTGTCATCCTTTCTAAGCACAATATCATCATCAATTGAAATAGGCTTAGAAGTTGTACCTAGGGGACATGAATGAGCCATGTGTCCCCTTTCCCGGCATAAGTAGCATCTTCTCTTTTGTTGAGCCTTTTCTTTCTTGCTCATTTGATGCTTCTCATTGCCTTGCTTCATCTTGCTTGCTTGAGCCTTCTTCTCAAGCTTGTTTGGGCAACCCGAAGCTAGGTGACCCAATGTATCACACTTATGGCACTTGATGTGAGCCAAGTCTCTTTTCCCAACTTGATTCTTGCTCACTATCTTGGCATCTTGAATATGAGTTGGATGCCTTGCACAAGCTCTTCCACCCCCTTCTTGTTTTCTTCTTCTTCTTCATCAAGTCACCATCATCTTCATGGTTGATCTTGACTTGATCTTGGGGCTTAGGTTGAGGCTTTTCTTGTTGCTTCAACTTGAGCTTTTCTTCTTTTGGACAGGCCTTTGCAAGATGTCCCTTTTCATGGCATTGATAGCACATGAAATGAGATAGCTTCTCTTTTTCTTGCTTCTTGACCTTCTTTTGCTATTTTTCTCCCACTTTTGGTCAACTTCTTCTTGATGAACCCAAGACCACTCTTATCATGTAGGCTTCTTGGATTCTTCACTATGTTCTCGAAGAGGACCTTGGAGTTGTAGCACCTCTCTAACCGGTTGCTCAAATTCTTCACTCTCTTTTTGAGCTCATCATTCTCCTTCAAAAGGTTAGTCTCACAAGACATATGAGAAGAACAAGCATCTAATGATGAAGAATATGGCATATTCAATAAATCATCACAAGAGGTGGATACATGCTTCTTGCCTACATCACAAGGGTTAGCATAAATATGTGATTGATCAATTGACCCAAGTGATGAGCTCTCACTAATTTTAGATTTTTCATTTGAAAACTTCTTAGTGAGAAAAGCATGGTCTTGTACCAAGTTATCATGAGTAACACTAAGTTCCTCATGAGCCAATTTTAGCACATCATGTGAACAAGTAGTGACATAAAGTAGATGCTCTTGTTGTTCACATGTTTTCTTTAGAAAAGAGTTTTCTTTCTCCAAATTCAAAGATTTAACTTTCTCATTTTCTAAAGACATGGTCATGCTAGCAAGTCTACTAACAAGCTCATCATATGAATCATGGTGATCAATCACATTGTCATTTGATACCTTGGTGTCACCTAGTGACATGAGACAATATATTGATGTAGTGGATGAACTTGGAGTAGCATCATCAACCGAGCATGAACCATCAACATTGCCATCAAGTGTGCTTGAGGTAGTATCATCACTTGCATCACTTGAAGCATCATCATCAACCTTGTCAAGTGAACTTGTGGTAGATCTTGCATCATCTTCACTTGACCATGAGGTGGAGCAATCCTTCACAATCACCGAGTTGTGATCATGCTCAACATCCTCATGTGCCTCCTCTATGTGATCTTCCTCCTTCTTGAATTTTCCATCATCCCACGAGGAGTAGTCATCATAATAGAAGGTCTTGAGTGCCATCCACATATCATGGGCACTTCTCGATGACATCACCCTACCATAAACTTCATCTCTCAAAGCATCAATTGGAAATACTTGGGCTTGTGCATCGAGTGTTAAGCAATCACTTTGAGCTTGGGTTAGATCGCTCTCATCCAAGTCATGAGTAAAGCCAACAACCACGATCCACCAAAACTTAGGACCTAAAGCACGAAAATGATCAAGCATATGATGTTTCCATCGTGCAAAGTGTGTGCCATCAAAAATGTGTGTGTCACTCAAACAAGCATCATCTAGCCCACTAGTCACCATCCTCTCGGGCCGGTTAAGACCACTAAATGAGAGACCTAGCTCCGATACCACGTGAAGGGTCGAGATGAGGACTAGAGGGGGGGTGAATAGTCCCTTTTAAAAACTAATCGCACCGGCTAACCGAAACAAATGTGGAATTAAACTTATCGATCTAGTCAAGACTTCACCCCTCTAACTAAGACTCTAAATCACCTCACAAAAGATCCTACACAAGAAGAGTGAGGTGACAAGGCTAGCTTGAGCTCCTAATCAATTCTAATGCAAGGTCACACAAACCTAAACACTAGTACTTTCAAGCACGGGTGAGCTCCTACACAATTCTAGTAAGCACAAGCACAAAGCCCCTAAGCTCACTAGATGCACAATGGACAAGGCAACACACGCCAAACCCAAAGGCTCAAAATTACCAAGCTACACAAGCTAAGCAAAGTAACTAAACAAGCTACACAAGCTAGATAGTTACAACAACTCTACTTCTAGCTACACAAGCAAGGAGGCAATTAGAGAGCTACACAAGCTACTAATTGCAAGAGCTACTTCTCTAACTCAAGCACAAGATATATAAATGAATGTAAGAACAAAGCTTGAGAACAAGAGAATGCAAACCACCGTGAAGTGTGGACACAAGATGACACCGTGATTTTTTACCGAGGTCTCGGGAAGCTTGCCAACTTCCCCTACTCCTCGTTGTGTCGACCAACACTCTTGTGGTTCCACGGTTTTGGCGAATCACCCTGGTGATGATCCTCAAGCTTAATGGCCAATGCCAAATCCCACAGTGGGAGCTCGATCGAGTCCCTCACACGCTGTGAGTCCTCTAGCCAATCCCTCGAGGGTACCGTGTGAACCCACACACAAGTGTGGTAGCTCAATGACACGCTCCACCACTAGAGTTGCTCTTCACGATCCCCGCGAGGTGAGCACGAACCTCTCACAAATCCTCCTTCGGAGCACCGCACAATCTTCCTTGCGTGCTTCACGAAGTCTCTTGCCACCAAGCCGTCTAGGAGGTGGCAACCTCCAAGAGAAACAAGCACACCGACTTGCAACACGATCACCTAGTGCCACGAATGCGATCTCTCAACGCGAATGCACTAGAATCACTCCTCACTTTGATTTGGATGAACACTATCAATCACAAGTGAGTGGGAGGGCTCTCTAGCACCACAACACAAGCCACCAAGGCTCAAGTGTGCTCAAAGCACCAAACAAGTCGGGTATGTGGTGTATAAATAGCCCAAACCGAAACAAGCCGTTGGGGACGAACTCACTTTTTTGCACTGCGCCGACGCCCAGCGCAAAAGCGCCGGACGCTGTTTAAAACAGCCCCCGAGCAACTAGCCGCTGGCAACCTTTCCAACGCCGGCGCCGCCAGCGCCAGCGCCGTGACGCGCCAGGCGCAGCCCCGGACGCGGTCCAGAGAGGGTGTAAACCAACGGACCCGCCGGACGCAAAACAAACAGCGCTGGACGCGCCAGGCGCTGTACAAAACAGCCCCCAAACAGCGCCAGACGCGCCAGGCGCTCCGCGCCGGACGCGTCCTACGCTAGTCTCGGCGTCTGTCATCAAGTGTTGACAACCCGAGCAACACCCGATCAAACGTCCATAACTCTTTTCGTCCGAACTCTGTTTTCGATGATCTTAGACTCTATGGAAAGCTAACTCAGAGGGCTACACAACCCATATGGTTACTTGATCCAAAGCTCAATGGATCAAAGTAGTATTCCACTCCAAAGTCAGTCCTAGTGTCTGAGAAACACCGAAACAACTTCTCCTTTGCAAATGTGCCAACACCACCAAGTGAACATCACCATGTGCATGTGTGTTAGCATTTTCACAATTATTTTCAAAGGAATTTTCTCTTGATCTCACCACGCCACTCGATCCTAACACATCGCAAGGTTAGATCGCACAAGTGGCACTAGATGACCGATATGCAAACAAGTTTGCCCCTCTTGATAGTACGGCCATCTATCCTAAACCCGGTCATAAACTTCTCTAAGCACCTATGACCGACGAAATGAAATGCCCTATAGGTTATACCTTTGCCTTGCGCATTTCTGATGAGGTCATGGTTCTGCAAGATAATATTTTGGATGATTTATCAGCTAAAACTATCAGACATCCATCTTTCTTAAAATTTGGTGCACTTTGTTCTAATGAAAAATATATAAAGAAGGCGAAAGAAATATTTGCTCCAAGTGGACTTTCTTCAATGATTATCTTTAAGGGGGCAACATTCAAGAAAGAAGATGATAGAAAGCTAAAACAATATATTCATATTGGTTGCATTCAGGTCGATGTCACTTGAACAATTAATGGGACTGAATTTGCTACATAAAGTGCTAACATGGAGGCACTGCATGCAAGTGCTAACCTCCAGTCGCTGCATGCAAGTGGTAACACGTGAGATTCGTATTGCTTGTGGTCTAAATCGAGTTCCATTTTTAGTAACACTAAATAAGGTGGAGTTGGAGTCATGTTGTGCCTGCGTGCACTTAATAAAGGCCACGATCGGCCATGTATTAGGCAGGTTGAATTTTATTGTGGAGTTATTCCCATCGAGCCGTCGCTGCTCGTGAAGAACCCTAGCGGGTGTTCATCCGGATCCTCATGGATTTGTGTTAGTGCGTGATCGAGGATTGATCCTTGGGCTCGTGCTGGAGTTGAATCAATTCCCCGTCTTCTGATCGTGGTCGTCAAGGCTGCGGGTGGAAGTTCTATCTAGGGTTTGGTTTGCAACATTGATTGTAAGCTGATCTCTATTTTATCATCGTTACTGAATTGATTAATTCAATACAAGGTTATTTGGTCTTGTTTGCACATCGATCTGAATTGCGGTTGTGGGATACTATTCTATTGTCGTGAGAACTACTATAATTGTCCTGCCGGTTCCATCTACTTCTTGTTGAATCATTGTGGTGTTGCTGCCGTGAGACTTAGCTATAAGTGGTCTTTGATCTCTGATTGGTTAGGCAGGATACACGTGGTGGGATACCTACTAATTTGTTCCTGTTCAAGAATCGGCAATACGAATATTGTGTCGTGCAAATTAATAAAGTTTCTCAAGTATTAGTTCTGAAGTTAGTTTTGGACAAAGATCATATTTGCTTCATTACAAAATTTAGAATATTTTCATTATTGATATTTGCACCGTGAAAGATTGGGCAAATTCTTGGACAGCGTAGGTGTGTCTTTATCAATTTCCATTCCGCTCCATCTCCAAGTGCCGATGCAACACATGCATCAACACGATCAAGAATGATATGATCCATTTCATATCATCACATGACCTTCTTGGTCCATCGATCTTGACCTCACTTGCTCTTCACCGTTATGTCGTCCGCCCGTCGGCGCCGAGTCTTGCCCAAGCTTTACCGCCTCGCGGTCCATCGCTTCACTGCCTCGACTTGCCCTTCACACTTGCAACCGGTCCATCAAGCCAAGCCTCGTCTTGATCTTCACCACCACGGTCACATGACTCCATGTCATGTTTCATATGCAATAAGCTCCTTCATTGCACCATCACATGTGAACTAATCTCCTGTGTATTATCTCAATCACACATTATTAGTTCACCTAATGTTGACACTCAATTACCAAAAACCACAAGGGACCTTTCAGGGGTGAGGGCGCCACTGGTCACCATGAGCACCTTGGGAGTGTGAGGAGGAGGACATGGAGTCACGGGGGTGACCGTAGATCCACGCCCCGCCGGCCGGCCTTGCAATGGATCCTGCGCCGCCTCCGCCCAGATTGCGGCACCGTCAGTTGGGGAGAGGGGGAGTTGGCTCCGCCCAGAGCCCGCCGTGCTCTGCCCAGACGACGCCACTCGCCAGAGCCGCTCGCCGGTGAAAAATTGGGTTGGGGAGATGCGAAAATGGAGTGGGTCAACATGTAGCGGTCGGGTCCACCGGTCGGGGCATATTAACGTTGGGTCAATCTTTGATCACGTCACAAAAAACATCATTTTTTGTCACAAGTACTCACCGTCACCTGGGCTCCTATGGAATCACATTTTGTGACCAAACTTTGTGACATCGAAAACAGAAGCGTCATATATAGTGCACTATTATGTGACGCACAACATCAATCCGTCACAAATAGTCATGGTGCCTGAAATTTGTGACGACATCGAGATTTTCGTCATATTATGCTACATTATATGACGATTTTAGGCCCCGTCACGAGGTCGTTTTGTCATAAAAAATCGGTATTCTTGTAGTGCGCCACCGCCACCTTTCGTGGATTTTTTAGAAATTAAAGTAAGAGTTCAGTTAGGATAATTTAAGACTTTTGGTGTGAAGGAGATATTTCCAATCTATAAGGAAGTCTCCTATTAGGATAAGAATAAGGATTTGCTTGTAAAAGGTATTTCAATCCTATAAGGAAACCTTTAGAGATCGCTTGAGATACAAGTCCCATAGAAGGGCTATATAAGCGGGGATGTAATATCTTAGGGACAAGCCAATAAAGAATATTTTCCCCTCTCCTCCCGCCGTCGCCCCTCCTCCTCCTCCTCCCTCCCGCACGCGCCCCACCCGCACCCGCCGCCCGCGCCCCGCCCACGTCGCCGCTGAAAATCCATTTTTGAGAACAGTTTTCTTAAATCAATAGCTTATAATGAAATGAAAGAAATTTTACAATGGTTGCAAAAAAAATAAAAATATAAGACATCCACAAAGTTAAAAATCAAACGGTGTAAAAATAGAAGGTAGGTACGAAATAGGTGGAGACATTACCAAATTACTAGTATAATGTCCGTGCCAACTCGCCAACAGTTCACATAGTTAGTTAGGGGTAGGATGAACCAAAAAATGGATAGACCACGGAAAATTTCTCTCTTTATTGTTAGTATATAGATATACAATAAGCTTTAGCCCTTCGACAAGTTCCTTTACAAAATTTCACATCTCCTCGTCACTAGTAACGAAATGATTTTGCGTGATGGTGCAAAATCTTTTCCGTAAGCGAGCACCGACAGCAAAACTCGGTGCCCCCGTGGCGGGCAATATAAAAACGCCCCGCCACAAGAAATATCCATTAACCGTGGCGGGCGAATTAGGATGCCCGCCATGTTAAATCAATTAAGCGTGGCGGTGTCATATTAGGCCCGTCACTAAAATTGTAAGGCCCATCCGCCCCGCACCGAAGCCCAATATCTCGTGTTTAGAATATAAAATGAAGACCTAGGGTTTCTCATTCACTCCTCTTCTCTCTCGATTCCTCTCCCTTTGCTACTGCATACAAGAGCGGTGCATCTCCCCGCAGCGCCGGTTCCGTTCCCCGCGATTGTTGACACCTCGTTATAGCATAATTTTATAAGTCAATTAACATGAAATAAGGGCTCAAGTTAGAGACCAACATAAGTCTAGGGGTCTAATTAATATATTTCCACGAGTTTTGGTATTCTGTGACTTTCCAGGGACTTAACAGATAATTGCAGAGAAGAATGGAGAAAGTTCCGGAATATACAAGACATATGATGACAAGACTTGACCGTGAAGTAACTCAACCCGAAAAGTGGACTAAAACACTCTAGAAGGTACCAGAGGACACCAGAAGAAACGGGAAGCCAAGGTGGCATGACACCCTGGCGGCCGCCAGTGCCATGTAGGCCGGCCGCCAGGTGGGTCCCACCAGTCAGCCTCACATTTTTATGTCGGTTCACCACCGACCTTGAGGTTGTATCTACACCGTTATTGAAGGTCGGTTTGATCCAAGGGTTCACATTCATCGCCAAGTCCTATATAAGAAGACTAAAAACCCCCCCTGGGGCAAAACACTAAATTCATAATCAAGTCATTATCAATCCATCTCAAGTCCAACCAAGTCTAGACCTAAGCCCTAGTTCATCATACTAGAAGTAGTTAGCTATCTAGCTAGTTCTAGTTGAAGATCAAGTTCATCTTGAGTTCCCGATAGTCAAGCAAGAGAAGGAGCATCGTTCTTGTATTCGATCCGTAAGTATTATTATTGATACACTATTGTTATGACTTTGATCGATATAATGATTATATTCTTATTGATATGTGTTTATGCATGCTATGATTATATGTTTAGTTTAGTGAGATTGTCTTATATTTTATGCATGGAATTGTATAGCATCCACGTAGATGATCACTATGTGGGTGATAAGCAATGTGTAAACGTGGTGTTTATACAACGTTTATCCGCAATTGCACCCTACATTTCGGGCCGTGTGGTAGATCGCGGGAGTGACAAATCCCTATTGAGTCCTTTGTAATCCACCCTCCGAATGTAGGACTAGTCGAGCTTATAATTACGGTAATGATCAAGTTTTGTCCTTGGTTGTTATTGGTAATGCTTGCCATGTGTAGATGTAAAGCAACCTTACCATGATAGCTAGATGTATTGCACTAATTGTAGTATTCATTGACATATGATTAGGGGTATCTTAGGAATATTCTTTTCTCATTATTTCTATAACATGCTAATAGCTCGTATGATACTAGTGGCATATGATGATCTTAGACTTGGGTAGTTATCATTTATATAAATATCTTTATCTTGTGACTTATCCTGTTGAGTAATGTTAGATGCATATGGCTACTCGCAGCATTATACAACCGTAAGTGGATCTCATAAGTAAATCACTTCCTAAATCATTAGATACCCTTTTCTCTCTACTTTCCATAGACTTACCTTCCCCGTGGGTAAAATATAAATACGATACCGGATTACTCCCCTGTGAAGTGCTACGATGGTATTTCTATCTCGTGGCGCTTGTAGATATCATGTTCATTCTTTTGTCAAGACCTTTCAAGAATACCATACCCGCATTTCTTTGAGCATTATTGCTAGGGTGACAGACTAGTGTATAGGTAATGCCTAGAAATGAGTGGTATACCTTGAGTACATATCCTGGTGAGATTAACTCCACTATGGATAATGATGCTAAGTTTACATCCCACTACTAACACCGCCTAACTTCACTTTGTTGGATCATGAGATTAATTCCATATCCAAGCTAACATGATTAGATAGATATCCCATATATATTTCTTTCGCCTTCCTAATTTGGATCGTGTTAGAAATATCAACAAGCATTTCTGGCGCCATTGCCGGGGAAGGGTGTAGTCTTTCTTAAGAAAATGGTTATCATAACATCGCTTCCAAACTTTTCTAGTTTGGAAGGGCGAGTCTATCCAGAGAAATATTTTTTCTTGGCTTTGTTTTTCAAACTTTTCTAGTTTGGAAGAGCATAGTCAATCTTTCAAAAATTTTCAAAATGTGTTTTTCTAACTACATAAGTTTTCCTAGTGCTACTTTCCAGCTTTCTCTAGTATGGAAGGGTATTAGCCAAAACTTAGATAGTGTTATTCCTATTAAGTTGGTATTGTTTCTAACTTTCCTAGTTAGAAAGGGTGCTAGCCAAAAATCCTATAAACACATCACATATGGAAACAAGAGAGATCACTTACATCACATAATGCATTGAGAACCATTATCACATACTCAAACAGGTTCAACCCTATTTTCTATTTGTTTTTTGATCTTATGCAAGGAAAAATATGTATGAATTGGAACCGTCCCGGATAATTTTGTTGAAGATCCTGAAAAGCTAATCGATAGGCCGCAGCAAAACTCGCACAAACTCGCACCTACATCATCATCATCATCATCTTCTGAGTCATCAAGACCTTCTGATTTGGACGTTGATCAAGTTAGGCGAAGCTTAACACCTGAATTTGAAGCTATGGCAACCAAGACACTTCGTGAGTTCTCGCCTCCTACCACGGACAACATTCTCACTAGTCTGAAGGTAGAGGTTGGAGACAATGGCTTTGAGCTTAAGCCAGGGCTCATAAACATGGTACAAGCTAGTCAATTCTGCGGAAAGGCACATGAAGACGCTAGTGCTCATCTCCAACACTTCCTAGAGATTTGCAGCACATTCACTATGAAGGACGTATCCAAAGATGCAATCTTGCTCCGTCTCTTTCCATTCTCACTGTTGGGAAAGGCTAAGCAATGGTTCTATGCTACTAAAGAGAAGAATACAACATGGGAAATATGTTCTATAGCCTTTCTTGCTAAGTTCTTTCCTATAGGCAAGACGAATGCCTTAAGAGGAAAGATATTGAATTTCTAGCAGCAACATGATGAATCTGTCCCGGAAGCGTGGGAACGTTTCCAAGAATACATTTCAGAATGTCCACACCATGGGATGGAGAAGTGACTGTTGATGCAGACTTTCTATCATGGGCTAGTTCCCAGTGCTCGTGAAACTATGGATGCTGCAGCTGGTGGTGCTTTCTTATCACTTACACTAACCAATGCTACAGAGCTTGTGGAGAAGATGGCTTCCAACCAAGGTTGGAGTGAAGAGAGTCAACCCCACAAGAAAGGAATGCACCAGCTAAAAGAGGTAGATATGCTATCTGCCAAGATGGACCTTATAATGAAGGAGCTAGAGGATAGAGATCCTCAACCCAAGGCAGTCATGCAAACTCAAGATTCCCGCATGACGTGTGAAGAATGTGGAAACACAGGCCACACTGGTAGGAATTGCCTAGAGATTATGGAGGACATCAACTTCATCAACAATAACAACAATAATTTCCGTCCTCAATAGAATCAAGGTTGGAATCAACAGAGGCCCAACTACCAAGGTAACAATTCAGGTAACAATTTTAATACTTATCAACCTTCCTTGAGAGACCTTGTTATTAACCAAGGTAAGACCATAGAGAATCTGTCTAGAAAAATAGCAACTAATGATAAAGCTCTTGAACTTATTAATACTCATTTAGAAAGCTTTTCTTCGGCTATAAAGAATCAGCACAGTTTTAATAAAATAATAGAATCTTAGATTTCTCAGTTATCTGTTCCACTAACCACACCAGGAAAGATTCCGGGGCAGCCGGAAGAATTAGAAACTGCAAATCTTGTCGATATTTATAATGCAGGTAACTACTATAGAGAGACCTCGTGAAGTCATTGGTTGGATGACTCGATGCCACCTAAGAAGGAAGATCCAGGGAGGCCATCATTACAATCCGCATTGGACAACACACCTTCGATAATGCTCTATGTGATTTCGCTCAAGCGTGAACATAATGCCAAAGGTAATTTATGAAAAGATTTATAGTGAACCACTTTGGAAAACAAATATGTGCTTGCAAAATAGCGAGATCAATCATTCTCATTATCCCGAGGGGATCCTTGAAGACGTGTGTGACAGAGCCGACCAATTTATAAGAAATCAAGTATAATTCGCAATTACCGAAGCAATCGCAGATCTACACTTGAGTCCATATAAACCCGGTATTCCGAAATCTCGTGAGTGATTTCAAACTCATCAACAATACAACCAAGATCGTTGAGCTTAGTAGTCCCAATCCGCAGTATCTCAAACCAAATTTGAATATATTATAATCGAGTGCGGTGTACACATTTATTTCAAAAGTAATTACGAAAAGCGGAAGCAATAGTGTTGGGTTCTAACTTTGATTTCTGATTTTAAACTTTCGCCCCAGACTTTGATAATTTCAGGGTGCATGAAATATTAACAAATGGAGAACAGAATATGAAGACCGAAGGTGACTTCTCGAAGAGTTGGCTTCGATCTAACAATAAAGATGAAATCAAGAAGATCGGGTCCAAATGTATCAAGCGAAGATCGGTGAAGTCGGCTTCGCTACGAAGTTAAAAAGTCATTTCCGGAAGAATAAAGAACATGGCGAAGATGAAGACCATGAACGAGGCGTAGCGGAGACAAGAAAGATATCTTCACTGAATAGTTGCGTCATAGAAGTCCACTTCGAATTCTTAACATTTGTACGACTACGAAGTCGGGGGCCTATAAATACCCCCCGACCTCCTTTGTAATCGCCATGTTGAATGGCCACTTTGTAAACCATATCATCATCAATAACATGTTGTGTTGAGCATTCACCCAACATCTTGGCCCACCGTTTGTGTGAGCAAACGATCTTTCCCACGACCATCAAGAAATCATGGGAAGACCTCCCAAAAATAAGTCAAAGAACAATCACCGAAGAAGCAGAAACAAAACAGAGAATGAAGCACCAAGAGCAAGCGGAGACACCGCTCCAAAGAAGTCATTTCAAACAAAGATCAAAAGCGAAGAAGCAAGAAAGTTACAAGAACTAGAAGAAGAATTGATCAAAAAATAGAAAGAACTTGAGGCTTGCAAAGCCGTAACAAGAGAAAAGACTTTGAAACAAAGAATCGAAGAAGCCGGGCAGAAATAAAAGAGATTGAGTGAAGAACTTAATAATCTAGACCGCGAAGTCATAATAACAAAGGCCAAGACGCACAAAAGCAATGAAAAGGCAATAGTCACAATTGACCCGTAATCTCCATTATCGAGAGACACGCAAATGGCAAAATGGCCAAAAGGGTTCAAATTCAACGTCATACCAACTTACGAAGGCTTGACAGATCCAAGACAATTCTTGATGAGCTTTGAAGCAAATTTGTGTCGAATCGGAGGCGGAGACGACAAAACACTAGCGAAGGCACTCATAATGGCAATGAAAGGACCGGCTCAAAAGTGGTATGCTTCGCTTAAGCCAAGATCCCTCAAAAGCCGGGAACAACTCGAACAACTCATTAGTTGATTTCCAAGGATTCCAAAGATACAAAGCTTAACAAGTGACAATTTGTTTGACATCAAGCAATACCCAAAGGAGCCAATAATTCAATATTACAAAAAGATTCATTCAAATGAAGACCCAAATCCCGTTTTCGCACGAAGTTGTCATCATCGCTGCAATCGGGGGCCTTAGAGCTTGGACAACCGTCTTCGATCTAAAGAGGGAAAGACCAACAACTGTTGCACAACTATATGAAGAAATCCAAAAATATGCAAGATCGACATTTTGATTTCGGGAAAAAGACAGAGGAAGAAAATGCAATGAGAATTCAAGCGAAGACGAACAACCAGTTCAAGCCACAAAACTTTGAGCGAAGACCATATTACCATCAAGACCAACCTCCACTTCGCGTAAACCAAATCAACAACGAGCACAAATAAGACAACATTCATCACAAAACAACCAAATGAAGCCAATATAACAACGAAACTTCAATAACAAACCAAAGAGGAGGTTTCAATCAAAGATTTGGGGAAAGAAGAATTTTAAAGCCAGAAGAAATGTATTGTATCATCCATGGCAAAGGGGTGGTCACACATCGAAGATGTGCCCAATGGTGAAGAAAAGCATAGAGCAATTACAACAAGAAGGCAAATCAATGGAAAATCAAAGATCAATAAATTTTCTACGTCTCAAGCAAGCACTTCCGCAAAAATCAAGCCTACTTCGATCCAAGTTACAATCAAGAAATCTTACCAGTATTACCTCCGATATACAATTGCCAACCATTAGCAATAGCTCCGCCACAATGGGGGCAATACAAAATTTGCAACCCGAGGCTTCAATTGCAAACAATACACCAAAAATACAAAACAATGCTTCACCTATCAGACAACCACAAGCGAGGCGTAATAATGACAATCATGCGGTGGTAATAGCATAGAACATACAACAAACAACGAAAGAAGGAACTACTTCCGAAGAGTTAACTCAATAACAATGGAGGGACCCTACAAGAAGACAAAATGGTCACACCAACCAATCATTTTACCGAACAAGACATGAAACTCAAAGATTACCCACACATGGATGCCATGGTCATAGAAGCAAACATAGATGGATGGGATGTCACAAAAATTCTAGTAGATGGAGGAAGCTCACTGATATACTCTTCGCATCAACATTAGATGCAACGGGAATCAAAAGACAAAATTTGGGAAGAGTAGAATATCCATTAGTTGGCTTCGGTGGCAAAAGGATAAATTCAATTGGAAGAATCGCGATTGCCAAAGATCCTTCAAAGCAAAAAAAAATGCAAGAACAGAAACAAGTGGCATTTGATGTTGTTGAAATGCATAGCCAATACAATGCAATCTTCGGAAGAGGGAGTTTAAATATCTTCGAAGCGGTGATCAACTACTCTTACTTGTGCATGAAAGTTCCAAAGAATAAATGGGCCAATATCAATTCATGGAAATCAAAACGAAGCAAGAAACATTGAGAAAGATTCAACTCCGGCCCAAAGAAATGTTTTGGCAATCGAAGAAATCAAGACTAAAATGAGACAAAAACGCCAAGTCACAAAATAAAGCGAAGACATGTTCCAAGAAAGAAACCAAGGAAGTCTTGTTAGATCCAATGGTAACGCACAAAAAAAAGTCATCATTAGCGCCAATCTAACAAAAGAAGAAGAAGAACAACTTATAAGTTTCCTAAGAAGCAATCAAGATGTCTTCGCTTGGTCGAAAAAAGACCTAGAGGGAGTCACAGAGATATCATCGAACACCGACTGAATATCGACCCAATGTCAAGCCAAAAGAAACAAAAGTTATGAAAAATCTCCGAAGACAGAAACAATGGCCGCGAAGGTCGGAAGTACGAAGATTGCTTGATGCAAAAGTTATAAGAGAAGTTCAATTTACAACATGGCTGGCAAACATTGTGATGGTAAAGAAAAGCAATGGAAAATGGAGAATGTGCATAGATTTTACAGATCTCAACAAAGCTTGCCCAAAAGACAATTTCCCTTTACCAAGAATTAACACATTGGTCGATCAAGCTGCAGGAAGAAAATGCTAAGTTTCCTCGATTGCTTCTCGGGATATCATCAAATTTACATGAAAAAAAGAAGATGAAGAAAAGACAAGTTTTATCACGCCATTTGGAACTTATTTGCTTCCAAAGAATGGCGTAGGGGCTTCGCAATGCCGGGTCAAGCTTCATCGAATGACTTCGGAAGCACTTAAAGATCAAATCGAGACAATCCGCTAGCATATGTTGACGACCTAATAGTGAAAAGCAAGAAACGAGAAGACCACCCGAAAGACTTAAAGCGACTTTTGAAAATTTGAGAAAATCAAATCTCAAACTCAATCCCCGAGAAATGTACCTTCGAGTACAAAAAGGCAAGATTCTCGGATGCATAGTTTCAAAGAAAAGGCATCGACCCAAATCCGAAAAAAAAAAAAGCAATCATGCAAACGGAAGTTCCAAAGAATATCAAGGACATCCAAAAACTAACAGAAGATTGGCTTCGCTAAACCGGTTCATATCAAAGTCGCAGAAAAAAAGCTTCCCAATTTTTCAAACACTCAAAGGGGCGAAGACAAACTTTACATGGGGAGAAGAGCAACAAAAAAGCTTTTGAAGAAATAAAGAAATATCTCACAAGTCCCTCTACATTGACAACACCAAATGTTGATCAAGAACTACTCTTATACATCTCAAAAAAAAAGCAAGTAAGCGCGGTTCTAGTGCAAGAAAGAGAAAAAGACCACGCGCGAAGAAACAAGAACCGGTTTACTTTGTCTCCTAAGCCCTCTCCTGATCAAAGTTGTTTTACTCGAAATTGAGAAAATAGCATATGCAAAGACTTATGGCAACAAGAAAGTTGAAGCACTACTTCTTGGCTCACAAAGTAAGAATTCCAACAAATCAACCACTCAAAGATGTACTCCAAAGTTGTAAATCTTCGGGAAGGCTTGGAAAGTGGGCAGCTGAAATCTCACAATATTTCATTGAATTTGAGAAGAGAACAAAGAATAAAGTCACAAGTATTGGCGATTTCATCTCGCATTGGACACCAAGAACAAATTGCGAAGACCAAAAAGATCATCAAGAGTGGACTTTGTCCTGTCAAGAATGGACAATGAATTGTGACGGAGCATGGGGCTCAAGCTAGGGCGGCATAGCAAAGAATAATCACTTCGCCATCCTGAGTCAAAATGAAATATGCAAAAAGACTTGAATTCGATGCACCAACAACATCGCGGAATATGAAGCAAAGTGTTGCTGGGGCTTCATAAAGCAAGAGCAATGGGCGCAAAAGAATCTTGATAAAAATAGATTCTCAAGTTGTGGCAGCCATGTTGAGAAAAATTACAAAGTAAAAGACCCGAGTTAGTAAAGTACTTACAAAATGTGAGGGATCAAGAGAAACATTTCGAAGGATTCACAAGAAGAAGCATTTCAAGAACAAACAATGAAGAGGCCGATGAAATCGCGAAGGCGGCAACTCAACAAGTAAAGTTGCCTCCGGATGTGTTTTATCAAATATTATCGAAATCTTCGATAAAAAGCAAAACTTGAAGAGCCAAAATACATTCACATCATAGAGAGCGAAGATTGGAGATCGAAATAATAGCATTCTTAAGAGGATTTTATGAACCGAAAAGCGAAGCTGAAGAAATAAGAATGAAGCACAAGACAAGAAATTACAAGCTTATTGACAATCAACTTTTCAAGCATGGCATTTGTGAACCATTACTCAAATGCATTTCAAACAAACAAGGCAAAGACTTGCTGCAAGAAATACACAAAGGAACATGTGGAAATCATGCCGGCCCAAGAGCCATAGCGCAGAAAGGCATTTAGACAAGGATTCTATTGGCCAACAGCTCAAAAAGATAGCAAGGAAATAGTCAAAACTTGTCACAATTGCCAAATCTCAAAAACAAGTCAAATGCCCCACCAATCCAATTCAAAGACATTGAACCTACTTGGCCACTAGCAAGATGGGGAATAGACATAATTGGCAAACTTCCACCAAAATTTCAAGGCAATCATCAATATGCGGTTGTTGCAATTGAATATTTCACAAAATGGATAGAAGCGAAGCCAATCACAAACATGTCATCCACAACAATGAAAAAAGTTTCTTTGGCAAAATATCATTTGCAGATTCGAGTTCCAAGACACATAACTTTGGACAACGGTACTCAATTCGACAAATAAGATTTCGTGGCTATTGTGAAAGTATGGGAATCCAACTTTGCTTCGCATCGACCAAATATCCTCAATCCAATGGACCAGGTTGAAAGAGCAAATAGCATCATATGTGTGGGAACTTCAAAGAATCTAGTAGGACTCCCAAAAAGGAAAATGGGTTGAGGAATTACCAAGGATTGTTTGGAGCCACAATACAACCACAACAAGATCAACAAAGTTTACACCCTTCAAGTTACTATATGGTGATGAAGCAATGACTCCGGAAGAGATACAATTCGAAGGTCCAAGAACAAGTGTCCAAATCACGAGCGAAGAGGACCAAAAAGACACACAAAGACTTGCTCGAAGAAGAAAGAAACCAAGCCGTGATGAATCTCGAAAAATACCAAGAAGAAACAAGCAAGTGGTACAACAAGAAAGTAGTGAAAAGAGATTTACAAACCGGGAGACTTCGTGCTCAAAAGGAAAAGAAACGAAGATACCGTGGGAAAATTTCAAAGAAAAAGTGGGAAGGACCTTTCATCATAACAAAGTCAAACAGCAAAGGATCCTATCACTTGGAGAATCTCAAAGGAGAAGAATTGAGCCATACATGGAACATCAAGGACCTTCGCAAGTATTATCCTTAAAGTTTTTTTTCCTTTTCAAGTTTTGTAAATAAGCAAGTTAGATTCAAATTCATAGAAGTACTTTATCATTTCATGATAAGAGCTGCACTCTTTTCCACTCGGGGAAGCCCTTCGCAGGTGAGTGGTTTTTTTAACGAGGCGGAACTCTATTGTAAATTCTCATGTCAAATATAAATGAGAAAGTAGTTTCCCCAAAACTTGAGCATCCTTTACTTCTCTTTCCAAATTACTACAAAGCCGAAAAAAGCAAAACGCTTTAACATCGGCTAAAAGTTTTCACAAAAAGATAAAAACTAAGTAGGTATAATTTAAGTACAAAACTGAAATTATTACCTACAAAAATTCTCTAAGGAGAAGTTTTGACTTCAAATCGAAGTCTTAAGCTCCTACTTCGCAAAAAAGAAGGGGACGACGTTTTCAAAATTCTCTAAGGAGAAGTTTTGACTTCAAATCAAGTCTTCGCTCCTACTTCGCAAAAAAAAGAAGGGGACGACGTTTTCAAAATTCTCTAAGGAGAAGTTTTGACTTCAAATCGAAGTCTTCGCTCCTACTTCGCAAAAAAGAAGGGGACGACGTTTTCAAAATTCTCTAAGGAGAAGTTTTGACTTCAAATCGAAGTCTTCGCTCCTACTTCGCAAAAAAAGAAGGGGACGACGTTTTCAAAATTCTCTAAGGAGAAGTTTTGACTTCAAATCGAATTCTTCGGCTCCTACTTCGCAAAAAAAGAAGGGGACGACGTTTTCAAAATTCTCTAAGGAGAAGTTTTGACTTCAAATCGAAGTCTTCGCCCAACTTCGCAAAAAAAAAGAAGGGGACGACGTTTTCAAAATTCTCTAAGGAGAAGTTTTGACTTCAAATCGAAGTCTTCGCTCCTACTTCGCAAAAAAAGGGGACGGCGTTTTCAAAATTCTCTAAGGAGAAGTTTTGACTTCAAATAAAAAAGTCTTCGCTCCTACTTCGCAAAAAGAAGGGGACGACGTTTTCAAAATTCTCTAAGGAGAAGTTTTGACTTCAAATCAAGTCTTCGCTACAACTTCGCAAAAAAAAAGGGGACAACGCTTTCAAAATTCCCTAAAGGAGAAATTTTGACGCCAAAACAAAGTCTTTTGATCGCATTCCAAAAGAAAGCGTGAACAACGAACTTTAAATTAATAAAATTCTTTTATTATAAAAAACATGTATACAAAGGTACACCATCATCCAAGGTACTTATTCAAACTTTACATACAACATATTCAAAACTTAAAACAATCAAAATTCTTGTAAGCAACACTAGTTGTTTGCTTAAACTTAGAATGTCTTCAACAACCTCGTTGATTATTTTATCACCAGATCTTGAAAACCATCCCCAAAAATATAGCTTGGAGATGCACTCGAGCAAGAAGATCAAAACAAAAACCTTTATTACATCAAGAAAGAATAAACGTAAACTAGAAAGAAATAACCCAAAATAACACAAATCTTACTTGTCCAATATTGCCGAAATCAACAACCCCAGGCATCCTATAAGAATCTTTTACCTTAGATTTTCCAAAACGCTTATCCACGAATTCATCAATATTAGCACTACCGTAAGCCTCGAAAAACTCCGAAGCCTCGAAAAAAAAAGTCACCTTTCGCAATCATAAGGGGCATCGCGACAACAATATCTTCTTGCAGAGGCCGCGTAGAAACCCTCGCGCAAGATTTTCCAAAGTCAAAATTCGCCATAAGAGTCGAGAACAAAATATAACTTCGCAATAATAATTAACTTCACAAATTCATGAACATTAAGCACAAATAAAAACTACACACAAACATTTAACTTATCAACATTTACAACAAATCATCAAACAAAAGTTTCCTTTCTCTCAAACTCCAAAAAGTTAAACCACAAATTTTATCCTAGCCCCTATGCTCACTAACATTGTTCTTTTCTTTTTCTTCAACTTCACGAGCTCTCCTCTCCTCCTCTTCCTTAAGCTTCCTAAACTTCTCTTCCTCCCCGTAAAGATGTCAAGTTCAAGTCGTTAAAAGACAAAGTCGAAAAACAAATAAAAAAAATAATAAAAAGTGAACAAAGAAAACAATGAAATACAGGAAGAGTATTACCCTTCTTAATTTTTCCTTTACTTTCTCAAGACAATGCTCCCGCCCACAATTGCACCAATATTGCTCAAAGAATTTCGCAAGCAAAATGTGTGCGAGGAGAGATCTTGCTAACAAAGATCCCCGTGAAACTTAAAGCCCTCATTTGCGAAGGTATCATACAAGGGATCCTTGGCTTCTTTCATAAGATGGAGAAGTGCCCGAGTAGAATACATAACACTCGTGTCTCAAGCAGCTTGAATCATAACCCCAAGATCTTCATACTGCCGCAAAAAGGCTAAAAACGGGTCATACTCTCCGAGATCCCAACAAGCATCTTACGGCACAGCCCCCACTTCTCATAAGCCTGCTTGCAAAGTTCCCAAGTCCTGTTAAACCTTCGCGGATGAGTTCATCGGCCTCGGACTTCTTCTTTTCCAAGGATGCCTTCTCTCTCTTAAGATTTTCAATAGTAGTCTTCGCAGCTTCGAAGTTGCCGATCCTTCTCCTTGATAGCATCGAGGGCTCCATGATACAATCGATCCAACCTATGCCATTCATCAACGGCATCACCTCTCTTTTTTCCTTAGTTGCTAATTGTGATTTTAGAGATTCAATCTCCACCAATAATGATTTCTCGACGAATAGCAAAAGCTGCAAAGACTTGTCTTCAAGGGATTTTCTAAGCCCACGGTTCACAAGAGCACCCTGTACGAAACAAAACAAACTAATTAGAAACAATTTATAAATAATCAAACTTTGCATCAGCAAAAAGTACATTCAAAAATAAGAAGTTTTACCTTATACATCAAATTGATTCCAAAGCATCGGCCAACTCCAAAGGATTCATCTTCGCAAGCTCGGCCTCAAAGATCGTGAACCGAGAACGCATCATCAATACACTTGGTTAATCGCCTCTCTCGCTTCTTCCGGGGACGCCGCCAAGCTTGTCTACTCCAACTCCAACAAACTTATAAGAATCCAAATCAATACCACTCTCAAAACAAAATTTCCGTGAGTATTGTCAATAGACTTCGATATAGCTTAAGTAAGCTCCAGCAAAGATCAATGACCACTTGCGGAGTCGGATGATCTCCAATCACATCCTTCATAGCTCCAACATCAATAATCTTTTCTTTGGAAGAAGTAGCAAAAGATCGGGAAAAAATTGAGCTGAAAAACAAGCGAGTCATGAAAAGAAGGTTTTTTAATAAAAATCATAAAAACATATCGAAGTTAAAATCACTTACAAACATTTTCACCATCCTTCAAAGGACAAGGAATCTTCTCCTGTGCTTCAACATTCACCATTGATTCGGATAACCGTTTTTCACTGATCGAGCTCGGCCTCTTCATCCTCAACATCGATAAATCATCGAAAGAAACACCAATAGTCCTGGTCCCTTTCCTTTTTAGTTTTACGCTTCACAACTTCAACAAAATCCTTAGCCCTCTCCTTCAAGATTTTACTACAAAAAAAAAAAAAAAGGATCAAGAAAAATAAGACAAGGTATCTAGAAAACAACAACAAAGTACAAAACACGCATCGCAAGAATTTTGCCATGTGCTTCGCATGTCTTTCCAACAACAACCTCGAAACCTTAGGAGGTTCCGAGATCAAGCCATAGATTAACCCCATTGCGCAAAGAACATCTTCATTTCTATCAACAATTTCCGGCTCCGCGGAAGGTTTTTCTCGATTCACTAACAAACGACTCATGTGAATATCTTTGGCTAAATTAAATAGTTACGGGCGATCGCAATCATCGACGAAGTGGAAATCAACTTCACTGAAAACTCGAGTTGGATCCCTAAGTCTAGGAGAAGAAGGAGATGCAAAGCATACCCGGGGAGAAACCGGGGTCATATCTACATCGATCCCGCTAGCACAACCCGAAGTCCCCAATTTCTGCGAAGACCCAAAATTTTGTAAATATGCGGCTAGCGGAGTAAGTAGATCCGAGTCAATCCGGAAGGAGCAAAAGTCTTACAAATCTTCCTCACCTCTAAGTCCTGAAAACGAAGTACCAAAATCTGCGAGCCTCAAATTTGGAGCATCGACCTCACTATCGGTCAAATCTAAATTTTCAAGTAAAGAAGGAACCGCCTTCTTAGCCCTCTTCTTCGAGGCTTGGACCGACAACCTTAGAAGGTGTCTTCGCCGAGGAAGACGGCTTCGTAGTGTTGTCTCTTTTTCTTTTTCAAATCTTTACCACCATCGGCCTTGTCTTTCTTATCCTTCTTGCGAGCATAGGCGGGGGGTGGTCGAACCTTATAAGTTATGTTAGCTAAATCAAAAATACGATTTAGCCTAACATAGTCCTTACCAATAATCTCGTCCATCTCCGCTTTCGGTATGAAGGTACTTCCCAAGCAAGTCTACGACCACTTTTTTCGACATCGAATAAAATCTTCTTCATTCTTAAACCGTGAAGGCATCACGGTATCCCCGTCGAGAAAAAATGTAATCCTTCTCCCTTATCTTCTTCGTGGGTACCGAAGGAAATCCCAACCAAGCCTCAATGGCCGGATACCAAACCGCTAGATACTCTTCAACAAGATCTCGAGTCGATTGTTGGGAAATAACCCTCTTGAAAGCTTTCAAACACTTTCGAACAAGACTTGGACTTTGAAGGCTCAAAGCTTGCACTCAAAACGTTCTCGATGCATGCGCCGAAGACAAGGGATAAGTCTTAACAACTCCCTTCTTACCCTTGTTCTCTTCAACTAAAGGAACCTTATGATAAAACCAATAGTTGGTCCACCCGTCGCCCACTTATTTTTCATAGCGGGAGAAATTTGCTTTTGACCCCGGCGGTCTTGAAATCGCAACATCCAAAGTACGCTTTTATCAGACGCTGCTCAATTTTCTTCGACTTAAATTGAGTATGAAGCTCGTACAAAAGAAACGAAAAGCATCAATATCCGTTTCACATTTTGACTCCGCATACGGCCCATAAGAAAAAAGAACAACTTGACTATTGCATTAGGAGTCAAATGATGCATTTCAATGTTGAATTTCTTGAAAACTTCTTTAAAAAATTACGAGGGGGCATGCGAAGACCCGCAATAAACAAATCCTTAAAAACTATGCATTCATCAGGTTTAGGTTTGGGAACCTTCTCATCTGGCTCCGTTGGCCTGTACTGTCCCTCTCTGAGGACTCCATCCTTAACCATTTGTTTCAAATCTTCTTCGGTCATTTTACTACGACCAAAGGTGAGAGAAATCCTATCGTCTGATAACAACTCGGATTCTGAAGCAGAAACATCCGAAAGGCCTGCATCCGAACCGTCCCCGTTGAGAATTCGCTTCTTCATCTACTTCTTGCTCATGCGAATTAGTCGGAGCATCTTCGACAAGTGCCATTCTAAACAAAAAGAAAAAGATAACAGTCACCTAACAAAATCATAATAAACTTCGCGCAAAAGATTGGAAGATACAAAATTCTTAGACTTCGATAAAAAATATACCCGACTTAGAAGAATTGCGCAGAATTCCGCTTCAAACTTCAGAAGATTCGTCTTCACTAAACTAGCTTCAAGCGTCACCGAAAAAAATTTCAAAAAGGTGGCTCCTCTCCGAAAAGATGAAGAAAACAGGGGGGGTGCTTCGCTATTTATAGACCTCTTCGGTCAAATGGTCAAACTAGCCGTTAAAAAAAAAAAAAACTTCAAAGTCTAGCGAAGATATTCGCGAAGTCACAACTCAAATAAAAGTCCAACTTCAAAGTCTGGGACGACGTTTTCGGATCGAAACAAAGTTTTAATAAAACTTAGGATTCGTGGGTTTCATGCCTTTGAAGTCGGCCTTCAACCACGGGGTCAGCTGTTGGGTTCTAACTTTGATTTCGATTTTAAACTTTCGCCCCGCACTTTGATAATTTCGTGGTGCATGAAATATTAACAAATGGAGAACAGAATATGAAGACCGAAGGTGACTTCAAAAAGAGTTGGCTTCGCGATCTAACAATAAAGATGAAATCAAGAAGATCGGGTCCAAATGTATCAGCGAAGATAACGAAGTCGGCCGCTCTACGGTTAAAAGTCATTTCCGAAGAATAAAGAACATGGCGAAGATGAAGACCATGAACGAGGCGTAGCGGAGACAAGAAAGATATCTTCGCCGGAATAGTTGCGTCATAGAAGTCCACTTCGAATTCTTAACATTTGTACGACTACGGTCGGGGGCCTATAAATACCCCCGACCTCCTTTGTAATCGCCATGTTGAATGGCCACTTTGTAAACCATATCATCATCAATAACATGTTGTGTTGAGCATTCACCCAACAAATAGCTTTCGAAAGCAAAATAGTTGTACAAATGAAATCATCATAAAATAGATAGTGCCAACATACGGTCATCCCCTGTAATAGCAAGAGACAGGGGAAATATGGAGACTACCATGCCCTAGGCATTATTCTTCAACCACATCACATCACATCTGGATAGAATCATGCTAGACAGAGTCACCTGCAACATCGGGAATTAACCCGTGAGTACTCAATTGTACTCCGCAAGACTTACCCGTCTTAAACCGTAAAAATAAGGAAAAGACTCCAAGGATTATGCTTGGCTTTATCCGAGCTGCCTGACTCACATTTATTTTCAGAAATAAAGTTGATTAATGCGCCTACACATACTACTCAGGTTTTTCCAAGTTAAAAGGTTATTATTACTTACATAACCATAAGTCTTGTATAGTCAAGATTAAAACATATGCTCAGTGATATATAAATAACAGTATAAGTAACTGGATCAATGTTTTATCATCGGCAGCACGAATATGAATAACCATTATTGTGATATTAAGACTACAGTGCCGCGGAAGCATCTCGGGTTCTCACTATCCGGGAGAGATGGCGATTCGAATCGACATCTTGACCGGGCGAATACCCTGTCATAAACCAGGCCTACTAGATCATAGGTAGGACCCGATCACTCCCAAGACGTTAGGGGACGTAAAGTCTCGGACACATGCGGCAACCCCTCCTCCTCTCGAGCCACCAAGTGAGCGGGCAACGAAAACGACGTTTTCGGCGCCTGCTCGCTGCGCCCGATCAAACCCAACCGACCACGCCAAGGAGGGACGTTAAGCGTATAAGTACCGGCCCCTAGCATTCTCCGCGAGCTTCATGGCTCCGCGACCGGCGAGCCTACTATATGAACAATGTATGTTCAACTTCCGACCGCCTTCCGACAAAGTATCAGACCTTAATCGATCAGATGGAAAGACCACAATATCCATCCGATCTCACATGTTTTATTATTCAAGTTCTCAGCAGCAGCTTGTTAGTCACCCATGTGACTAACCACAAACATCCTCTCAGTGACCGGAAATCACTGTCTACTACAATCATCATAACTGAGCATTTAACCTAGACTCTGCTAATAGGATAGGACAACAACTTCAGCAAGGATATCTGTGCATCAACGGTTTCAACCACTTCCTACACTTAATGCAGCATTCATAAAAGGACTCAACAAGTTAATTCGAGAAAGCATAGGTAAGTTCAAAGATGCACCGGGCTTGCCTCGAAAAAGTAGTAGGAAGAAGTTAGAGTCTTCGGAAGCCGGAGTCGCGGTCCTCCTTCTCCTGTGGGGTCTTTTGGCTGCACTCCGGGACGATGAAGGTTGACCTCCTGCTCCTTGATCTCCTCCCTAACTAACTCCTCCGATCCTGATATGATGCATGCATATGCAAGACCCGATTAATTACGGATGCACGTAGATAACTTGCATATAATAAAAAGTAGGATGATGGATGAATGCATTATGATGAATGATACTAATAAGTGCATATCTCTTCTGTAGAAACATAAATATAACTACACAAGAAACCCTAGTAAGCTACATCAAGCAAACACCCTAATTCACTAAATGCTGAAAATGACAGCTAGACATGCTTTGTTACTAAAACAGTCACAAAGGGAGTTCTATAACTCCAAATGCAGCAAACAAATACTCGTTGGAAAGCTAACAAAATTATCTACAAAACATTCAATATAATCCCAACCATATTCTAACATCTACAGCCTCGAAAACAGGAAAAAAAAAGGCCCCTGTTTCACCAACCGACAACTTGCAACACTTATAAATTTGCAAACCAAGCATGCAACTCTTACCAAAATTGACCAGCAAGCAAATAAGACCATAAAGCATCAAAATAACCTACTGATCAAGCCAAAGGATAAACTAACTTACATGAAATGACATTCCCTAATAAACACAACACATGCATACTCTAAATATAAAAGCTAGAATTAAACTAGTTTTATAAAAACAAGATACCAGCAAACTAACCATACTAGCAGGTCCTTATTATCATAAGAACAAACAGTAAAATTACCAATACACATTACCCTACTATAAACATGTATTTCCGGGCATTTTCTATGCAACATAAATATGATAAATATGAAATCACCTTAGAAAATCCTACAAAAATTACCAGAGAATGCCATTGGCATAAAAAGGCTACCATAAAAATATCACAGCAAAAACATGCATATGCTGTTCTACACAAAAAAGACAAGCTAGCAATAAAACTAGGCATGAAACTACTTTGTACTATGAAAAGTATGAAACTGCCTAACCATGAACATGAAATGCTTCATAACAGTAACAAATGCATGTACAAAAATTATCATAGCAAAAAACCCTAGTAATTATTTTTCTATGAATTTCCTAAGAAAGCATGGTAAATAGCACATAAATCAAAAAATCACATTTATACAACAGAACATAGCATGTATAATATTTTTCCTAGACTCCACATCCAAAAACATGAACATTTCATATAGGAACCACTATTTTATCATGCACCAAGAATTAGATATGCATTTCTCTATTTATATGGCAATTAAAGCAATAAATAAAACTATACAGAAAAGTATCATAAAACTGACATGCAATATTTTTCTACAGTAGATCTAGTGACAAGAAACACAACAAAATTGGTTTCACAATTTTCCCACATTCCTAGCTCGAGATATGAATTTTCTAAGGGAAACAAGCATGCTAGAAAAGAAAAACAGAAAAAGAAAATGGGCCTGACACATGGGGCCCGCGCGTCATACTCACAGAGCAGCGAGGACGGCGGCGCGAGCGGCGGAACTCCGCCGGCGTTGGGTCTCCGGCGAAACCAAGCACACCTACGGCTTCCTTGAGACGAGATCTACGCATGCATGCACTTTGCCCGACCTAAAACGGATCCTAGCGACGGTGACGACGCACGGCGGCGAGCGGCGGCGCTGCCTCCGGCAGACTCGCCGTTCCCGGCCAAAACAAGCCAAACAAGCACGAGCATGGGCTTTAGCACACCAAAGCGATGTGGAATAACCATTTGGTTTGTGGGTTTGTCGACTGGACGACCTTTGACGACGACGCGCTCACCGGCGGCGGCAGACGCGGCGGTGCGGGCGGCGTTCCGGCGAGGCAGGGGCTCGCGCGGTTCGATTGACAGGCGTCGAAGCTGCAGCAGGGTAAGGCGGTCCTGGTGCGCACGAAAAGCGGCAGGGAGGCGGCTCCGGTCGGCCTGGCCACGGCGGCCCGAGCGCGGCGGCGGAGCACGCTCACGGCGACGATGGCTGGTCCGACGAGCTGGGGGCACCGCAGTCGGATTCGTCTTGGCACAAGGTGCTACACAACATAGAGGGCATAGAACGCAGATTAGTTCAAGCAAATCAAGGACGACGACGGCGACGACGAGCTTGCCATGGTGGCGGCCGAAAAAACCGGCGGCGATGGAAACGCCGATTCTACCTTGTTCTCGGCTCCTTGCTGGTTTCGAGCGGTTTGGGGAGAAGGACGGCGAGGTTGGGGCACTACTGGTGCATGTGGTCAGGCGGGGACGCGGTGTTGGCGAGCAGCGCGACGGCAAGGCCGGTGATGGCCATGGCGGCGCGCGGAGCTGCGTTGCTGCTGCTCTGGCTCGGCTCGAAGGGGAAAGAAGGGCAGAGGGATGGAGTGTGGTGCACGGGACGGGGCTTCCCTTCCTCATCAAGGCACGGGAGCGGCAGGGGGGAGGCAGAGGCGTGCGGCCATGTGGCGTGCGTGACGGCACGTCGTGCCAAGAATGGCCGGCCAGGATTTCTTTCTCCTCTTTTTTGAAACAAAACCCCTAATCAAGCTGTTTTGGGTCGTGCATCGAAATCCGTGTAGAATTAGCGAAAACTCTAATTGAACAAAATGTTCCTCGCGAAATTCTAAGTGTTTCATGTATAGGAAGTTTTGTCTAGTTTGGCTCGGATTTGAAACTGCGATTGGTCGACGATAAACAACTCCGGTCAACGTAACCCTAATTCGAACAAACTTGAACTTTCGAACATGATCCACTCGTAATCATGCAACCGGCCTGTAGAATCTTTTTGCTCTACACGAAATTAGCTACACATTTCATGAAGGATTCACACACATGCAAGGTCTCTAGGTAGGACTTTTGAGCAAAACACAATAAATCACATTCAAAGTCAAACTGGGTCAAATCAAGTCAAATTACCATTATAAAATCAAATTTAAGAACATGACCAACAACAACTTCGCTCTAAAACATCCTATAAACATTTCTAAGGATAACTAAAAATTGAACAACTACTTATGCAAACATTTCATACATGAAATGACAGGGGCAAAAGCAAAACAAGCAATTTAAATGCATTTTAAACAGGCAAATGACCTCTATCATTTCATGTGCATGATTGCATGTGACTCAATGATGATTATGCTCAGGAAATGCAGATGCTAATGACATTCTTAAAAACAGGGTGTTACAAATCTACCCCCCTTAAGAAAATCTCGTCCCGAGATTTGTCGGTACTAACCATTCGTTAGAGAATACGGGATAAACTTCTCGAAGATACTCCTCTGTTTCCCATGTAGCATCATTCTCCCCATGATTACTCCATCGAATCTTGTATAGCTTCACAACCTTGTTATGAGTTGCTCGTTCTTTGGTATCTAATATTTGAACCGGCCTTTCAAAGTATGTCAAGTCGAATCTACTTCAAAGATTTCGATTTGGAATCCATTCTTCAGGCACTCTCAACCATTTCTTCAATTGGGATACATGAAAGACATTGAAAACTGATTTCAATTCATCAGGTAGTTGCAACTGATAGGCCACCTTCCCTTTTCTTGCAACAATACGATAAGGACCTAAAAATCTAGGTGCTAACTTCCTTTTAACTCCAAAGCGTTGCACTATCTTCATTGGTGATACCTTTAGATATACAAAATCACCAACTCTGAATTCCAAGGGTTTACTACACTTGTCACCATAGCTTTTCTAGCGGGCTTGAGCTGCTAGATGTTGTTGCACTGTCCTAACCTTCTGTTCTGCTTCATCAACGAAGTCGATGCCGAAGTAGGTCCTATCTCCTGTTTCAACCCAATTCAAAGGTGTTCTACACTTTCTACCATACAATGCTTCAAAGGGTGTCATCTTGATGCTTGCTTGATAGCTGTTATTGTAGGAGAACTCTGCAAGTGGTAACCATTTATCCCATGGCCCTTTAGCTGATAAAACACATGCTCTCAACATGTCCTCCAGAACCTGATTCACCCGTTCAATTTGCCCAGTTGTTTGCGGTTAGTATGCTGGGCTACAAACTAGTTTTGTGTCTAAGGCTTTCTGTAGACATTCCAAAAATCTCTCGGTCCATTTAGATCCCCGATTAGACACTATGCTCTTGGGTAAACCATGCATTTAACTACCCGAGAAATGTAGATCTCTGGCATCGATGTGGTTCATAGCTAATGTTGATTGGGATAAAATGCGCTACTTTGGTCAGTCTATCCACAATTACCCAAATAGTATCAAATCCTTGCGGGGTACGTGGAAGTCCAACAATGAGATCCATAGTGATGTGATCCCATTTCCAACCAGAGCTTGGCAAGGGTTGTAGCAGTCCAGCACGTTTCATGTGAATGGCCTTGACTCTACAACAATTATCGCACTTGGCTACATGGGCTGCAATTTCTTTCCTCATCTTGGTCCACCAAAAACGTGATCTCAAATCTTTGTACATCTTGTTACTGCCTGGATGTTTTGATAAGGTAGAGAATGCGCTGCTGTTAGGATATGATCCCTAAGTTCCTTATCCTTGTGTACAACTAAACGATTATCATACCATAGAACCTCATTCTCATCGATCCTAAAATGTCCACTTGGTTCTTTCTCAAGTTTCTTCTTGATGAAGGAGATACCTTGATCTGATTTTTGCCCTTTGATTACCCTCTCTTCTAGAGAATTCTGCACTTGTATGTTATGTAAGACTGCAGGGTGCATTAAGTTAAACTTCTTTTCTGGCAATGGTTGTTCAATAGTACAATGTGCCTTTCGGCTCAAGGCGTCTGCAACAACATTCGCCTTGCCCGGATGGTTGTGTACCTCCAAATTGTAATCCTTAATCAACTCCAACCATCTTCTTTGTCTCATATTCAGCTGATCTTGGGTAAAGATATACTTCAGGCTCTTATGATCCGTGTAAATATGACACACATTTCCAAGCAGATAATGATGCCAAATCTTTAGAGCATGCACTACGGCTGCTAACTCCAAATCATGTGTTTGGTAATTCACTTCGTGTTTGCGTAATTGTCGTGATGCATAAGCAATCACTCTTCCTTCTTGCATGAGTACACATCCTAGACTAGTATCACATGCATCGCAAAACACATCAAATGGCTTCCCTATATCTGGCTGTGCAAGCACGGGAGCGGTTGTTAACAACTCTCACAAAGGTAATAAAAAAAGTCGCCTCACACTCCGATGTCCACACAAACTTCTCATCCTTCGCAATAACCTTGTCATTGGTTTGGCGATCTTAGAAAAGTCGGGGATGAATCGACGATAATACCCGGCTAATCCAAGAAAACTCCAAATCTCTGTAACAGAGGTCGGCGCCTTCCAATCCATGACTTCTTGAACTTTGCTTGGATCCACTGAAATTCCATCTTCTGACAACACATGTCCAATAAATTGTACCTTCTTTAACCAAAACTCACATTTGCTAAACTTAGCATAAAGCTTGTGCTCTCTGAGCCTGGCTAACACTATTCTGAGATGTGCGGCATGGTCTACTTCATTCTCTGAATATACCAAAATATCATCGATAAACACAACCACGAATTTGTCTAACTCGGGCATGAATACCGAATTCATTAGGCACATAAAATGAGCTGGAGCATTTGTCAAACCAAAGGACATGACAAGATACTCATACAACCCATATTTGGTAGAGAAAGCGATCTTCGGGATATCTTGCGGTCTGATCTTGATTTGATGATAGCCCGAACGAAGATCGATCTTGGAGAAAACTTTTGCTTTGGACAACTGATCAAAGAGAATGTCAATGCGTGGCAATGGATACTTGTTTTTGACTGTCACCGCATTGAGTGGTCGGTAATCCACACACATCCTCAAAGATTGGTCCTTCTTCTTCACAAAAAGAGCAGGGCATCCCCAGGGTGAAGAGCTTGGTCTAATCAAACCTTTCTCTAGCAATTCTTGAATTTGAACCTTCAACTCGGCCAACTCATGGGGCGGCATCCTATATGGCCTTCTGGAGATTGGTGCTGTTCCTGGCAAAAGCTCTATGGCAAACTCTACATCTCTATCTGGTGGTAAGCCTAGCAAGTCTTCTGGAAAAACATCAGGAAACTCGCATACCACTAGTATATCTGAAATTCTAGTAACTTGTAGAGCAGCCTGAGACACGATTCAGATTAGGTGTTTGGGGAAGAATTATTTGATGTTCTTTTCCATCACGGGGATCCTTCAAAAGAATTACCCTATTCAGGGTGTCTAAAATTACTCCCCATGTCTTCATCCAATTCATTCCCAAAATGACATCCAAACTCAGCCCGGGTAACACTATCAGGGAGGTCCACTTGACGGCATCGCATACCTTGTGGAAAACACATTTTATACCCGGCACACCTGTGTACCCATACACAAGTCTACAGGGGCACTACCCGACCACGGAGCTCTCAAAACATTTTATTTTTACCCCCTAGATTGGCGGTTGTCCGATCATGCTCTCACAGCTCACATCTTACCTTAGGCGTAGAGGCAATGAATATCATTTACCTGGGGCGTAGAGGCATTTCGATCCATACATGACTACTCAAGTGAGTAGCCCCGTACTACTGGCCACACGGCAACCAAGCACAAACAACAAAATATGATGCAATAACCCTTCCCAAGTTAGTAAAGCCACCTGACTGTCCTTAATTGGGCATAAGGGTATGACCATGGCACTATTAATTTTGCAAATCTTTTACTCACACCACTGAAAATATTTTGTTTCGCAAAAGATTAGTGGTTCATTTTAATTTTAATACCAGATCGGATTGTTAAGTACTAAACTAAGCTTTGATACCAGCTGTGATGGAGCCGACCAATTTATAAGAAATCAAGTATAATTCGCGAAGCAATCGCAGTCTACACTTGAGTCCATATAAACCTGGTATTCCGAAAATCTCAGAGTGATTTCAAACTCATCAACAATACAACCAAGATCGTTGAGCTCAGTAGTCCCAATCCGCAGGTATCTCAAACCAAATTTGAATATATTATAATTAGAGTGCGGTGTACACATTTATTTCAAAAGTAATTCAGAGTACGGAAGCAATAGCTTTCGAAAGCAAAATAGTTGTACAGCGGAAATCATCATAAAATAGATAGTGCCAACATACAGTCACCCCTGTAATAGCAAGAGACAGGGAAATATGGAGACTGCCATGCCCTAGGCATTATTCTTCAACCACAAAGACATCACATCCGGATAGAATCATGCTAGACGGAGTCACCGCAACATCGAAATTAACCCGTGAGTACTCAATTGTACTCCAAAGACTTACCCATCTTAAACCGAGAAAAATAAGGAAAAGACTCCAAGGATTATGCTTGGCTTTATCCGAGTCGGGTGACTCACATTTATTTTCAGAAATAAAGTTGATTAATGCGCCTACACATACTACTCAGGTTCTTCCAAGTTAAAAGGTTATTATTACTTACATAACCATAAGTCCTATATAGTCAAGATTAAAACATATGAATAACCATTAAGTCCTATATATAAATAAAACTATAAGTAACTGGATCAATGTTTTATCATTGGCAAAGACGAATATGAATAACCATTATTGTGATATTAAGACTACGATTGCAGCGGAAGCATCTCGGGTTCTCACTATCCGGGAGAGATGGCGATTCGAATCGACATTGACCAGTAGCGAATACCACATATAAACCAGGCCTACTAGATCATAGGTAGGACCCGATCACTCCCAAGACGTTAGGGGGCGTAAAGTCTCGGACTGCCGTCGGCAACCCCCTCCTCTCGAGCCACCAAGTGAGCGGGCAACGAAAACGACGTTTCGGCGCCTGCACGCTGCGCCCGATCAAACCCAACCGACCACGCCAAGGAGGGGCGTTAAGCGTACAAGTACCGGCCCCTAGCATTCTCACGAGCTTCGTGGCTCACGACCGGCGGAGCCTACTATATGAACAGTGCGTTCAACTTCCGACCGCCTTCCGACAAAGTATCGGACCTTAATCGATCGATGGAAAGACCACAATATCTATCCGATCTCACATGTTTTATTATTCGGGTTCTCGAAGGCTTGTTAGTCACCCATGTGACTAACCACAAACATCCTCTCGGTGACCGGAAATCACCGCTCTACTACAATCATCATAACGAGCATTTAACCTAGACTCTCGCTAATAGGATAGGACAACAACTTCAGCAAGGATATCTCAGTGCATCAATGGTTTCAACCACTTCCTACACTTAATGCAAAGATTCATAAAATGACTCAACAAGTTAATTCGAGAAAGCATAGGTAAGTTCAAAGATGCACCGGGCTTGCCTCGAAAAGTAGTAGGAAGAAGTTAGAGTTTTCGGATCTTTGGAGTCGCGGTCCTCCTTCTCCTGTGGGGTCTTTTTGGCTGCACTCCGGGGACGATGAAGGTTGACCTCCTGCTCCTTGATCTCCTCCCGAACTAACTCCTCCGATCCTGATATGATGCATGCATATGCAAGACTGATTAATTACGGATGCATAGAGATAACTTGCATATAATAAAGTAGGATGATGGATGAATGCATTATGATGAATGATACTAATAAGTGCATATCTCTTCTGTAGAAACATAAATATAACTACACAAGAAACCCTAGTAAGCTACATCAAGCAAACACCCTAATTCACTAAATGCTGAAAAAATGGCAGCTAGACATGTTTGTTACTAAAAAAACATCACAAAGGGAGTTCTATAACTCCAAATGCAGCAAACAAATACTCATTGGAAAGCTAACAAAATTATCTACAAAACATTCAATATAATCCCAACCAGATTCTAACATCTACAGCCTCGAAAACAGGAAAAACAGAGGCCCCCTTTTCATCAACCGACAACTTGCAACACTTATAAATTTGCAAACCAAACATGCAACTCTTACCAAAATTGACTAGCAAGCAAATAAGACCATAAAGCATCAAAATAACCTACTGATCAAGCCAAAGGATAAACTAACTTACATGAAATGACATTCCCTAATAAACACTACACATGCATACTCTAAATATAAAAGCTAGAATTAAACTAGTTTTATAAAAACAAGATACCAAAGAAACTAACCATACTAGCAGGTCCTTATTATCATAAGAACAAACAAGTAAAATTACCAATACACATTACCCTACTATAAACATGTATTTCCGGGTATTTTCTATGCAACATAAATATGATAAATATGAAATCACCTTAGAAAATCCTACAAAAATTACCAGAGAATGCCATTGGCATAAAAAGGCTACCATAAAAATATCATAGCAAAAAAAACATGCATATGCTGTTCTACACAAAAAGACAAGCTAGCAATAAAACTAGGCATAAAACTACTTTGTACTATGAAAAGTATGAAACTGCCTAACCATGAACATGAAATACTTCATAACAAGAAACAAATGCATGTACAAAAATTATCATAGCAAAAACCTAGTAATTATTTTTCTATGAATTTCCTAAGAAAGCATGGTAAATAGCACATAAATCAAAAATCATATTTCTACAACAGAACATAGCATGTATAATATTTTTCCTAGACTCCACATCCAAAAACATGAACATTTCATATAGGAACCACTATTTTATCATGCACCAAGAATTAGATATGCATTTCTCTATTTATATGGCAATTAAAGCAATAAATAAAATTGGTTTAAAACTGACATGCAATTTTTTCTACTGTAGATCTAGTGACAAGAAACACAACAAAATTGGTTTCACAATTTTCCCATTCCTAGCTCGAGATATGAATTTTCTAAGGGAAACAAGCATGCTAGAAAAGAAAAAAAAAAAAAAAGAAAATGGGCTCGACACATGGGGCCCGCGCGCGTCATACTCACAGAGCAGAGGACGGCGGCGCTGAAGGGCGGAACTCCGCCCGGCGTTGGGTCTCCGGCGAAACCAAGCACACCTACGGCTTCCTTGAGACGAGATCTACCCATGCATGCACTTTGCCCGACCTAAAACGGATCCTAGCGGCGGTGGCGGCGCTTGACGGCCGTGAAGCGGCGGCGCCGCCTCGGGCGGACTCGCCGTTCCCAGCCAAAACAAGCCAAACAAGCGCGAGCATGGGCTTTAGCACACCAAAGCGACGCGAATAACCATTTGGTTTGTGGGTTTGTCGACCGGACGACGTTTGACGACGACGCTCCACCGGCGCGCGGCGCGGGCGGGGCGGCGTTCGGCGGCTGAGGGGCTCGCTCGTTTCGATTGACAGCATCGGCCGCAGCAGGGTAAGGCGGTCCTCGGTGCGCACGAAAGCGGCAGGGAGGCGGCTCCGGCCGGCTCGCCACGGCGTCCCGAAAGGCGGGGCGGGCGAGCACGCCACGGGGCGGCGATGGCTGGTCCGACGAGCTGGGGGCACCGCAGATGGATTCGTCTTGGCACAAGGTGCTACACAACACGTAGGGCATAGAACGCGGATTAGTTCGAGAAAAATCAAGCACGACGATGACGGCGACGAGCTTGCCATGGTGGCGGCCGGAAAAACCGGCGGCGATGGAAACGCCGATTCTACCTTGTTCTCGGCTCCTGGCTGGTTTCGAGCGGTTTGGGGAGAAGGACGGCGAGGTTGGGGTGCTGCTGGTGCGTGTGGTCAGGCGGGGACATAGTGTTGGCGGCAGCGCGACGGCAAGGCCGGTGATGGCCATGGCGGCCTGCGCGAGCTGCGTTGCTGCTGCTCGGCTCGGCTCGAAGGGGAAAGGAGGGCAGAGGGATGGAGTGTGGTGCACGGGACGGGGCTTCCCTTCCTCATCAAGGCACGGGAGCGGCAGGGGGGGCAGAGGTGCGCGGCCCCGCGGCGTGCGTGACGGCACGTCGTGCCAAGAATGGCCGGCCAGGATTTCTTTCTCCTCTTTTTTATGAAACAAAACCCCTAATCAAGCTGTTTTGGGTCGTGCATCGAAATCCGTGCAGAATTAGCGAAAACTCTAATTGAATGAAATGTTCCTCGCGAAATTCTAAGCGTTTCATGTATAGGAAGTTTTGTCTAGTTTGGCTCGGATTTGAAACCGCGATTGGTCGACGATAAACAACTCCGGGGTCAACGTAACCCTAATTCAAACAAACTTGAACTTTCGAACATGATCCACTCAGAATCATGCAACCGGCCTGTAGAATCTTTTTTGCTCTACACGAAATTAGCTACACATTTCATGAAGGATTCACACACATGCAAGGTCTCTAGGTAGGACTTTTGAGCAAAACACAATAAATCACATTCAAAGTCAAACTGGGTCAAATCAAGTCAAATTACCATTATAAAATCAAATTTAAGAACATGACCAACAACAACTTCGCTCTAAAACATCCTATAAACATTTCTAAGGATAACTAAAAATTGAACAACTACTTATGCAAACATTTCATACATGAAATGACAGGGCAAAAAAAAAACAAGCAATTTAAATGCATTTTAAACAGGCAAATGACCTCTATCATTTCATGTGATTGCAATGATGATTTATGCTCGAGAAAATGCAGATGCTAATGACATGCTTAAAAACAGGGGTGTTACAACGTGTGTGTGGGAATCGAGGGCTCTTACGTTCCAAAGAGACTTCGCGGTCGTAGATACTTTGGAAGAAATGAAAGATCAACAATCATACTCGGTCGACCATTCTTATGCTCGGCTAAAGCTATCATCTACGCAGACAAAGGTGAAGATTTGTTTCAATATTAAAGGGAAAAAGGAGAAATTCAACTTCAAGAACAAGGAACACACCTCTCTTTCTTATTCTCAAAATTCCTATTCATATGTTTTAGAACCGAAGGTAGAGATCTACAACAAGAATAGAAGAAGGAATCAAAAACAAAACAAGAAGGTGCAGCCTACAAAGGTAATGGTGGTTAATAAGGTAACTACTGAAAGTGACCATTTACTTTAGTCTCCTATGCTTCATCAACAAGATGATCTAGGTACCCCCTACTATTCATTGCTCTATCAATCAATGGAATTTTTATAATACATTTTGCGATACGGATCCGTATTAATCTAATGGCAAAAGTAACATATGAATTATTATTTGGAAAATTGCCATTGCAACCAACATATGTGTGCTACACGGATGGCGATCAATCTTATAGAATTCCCTGAAGGGATTGCTAAAGACGTACCAGTCAAAATCATGGACCACTATGTTCTCACTGACTTTGTAGTCATGGACATGGGGAAGGAAGAAGATCCTCCATTAGTGCTTGGGAGACCATTCCTCAACACTACTCGTGCAATCATCTATATCCATACAGGAGAGATTCATTTCCAATTCCCTAAGGAGAAGGTACGTGTTTACTTTAATAGTTATAATGATTATGAAAAACCCAGGAAAAGCATGACAGCTCGTCACCGCCATAATAGACGGTGGATCAAAAATCTAGAAGATAAAAAGGTAAGTGAAGAAATCAATTCTATTACACCTAATACATCCACAGAGAAAAAACGTAATCAAGTACTCGGAGAAAAGTTCATCATCTAAACAAAAATGGAGGAAGAAGAAGACATCTCCCGAACATCATCGAAGAGACTATAGAATCATCAGTGCCACCGATTGTGACAACTGATATACCATGGGAGTAAAGAGCAGAACTTGAAGTCCTGTTCGGAGGACTCTAAACGCCGAATCCTCTCCGAAAGGTAACTCGATAAGTTATCCATATGTAAATCCCCGCATTGCATATTTATCTTTCTCTATCATATTTATCTTTTTAGTATCTCATATCTGCATTTGAAAACAACAAAAATATTTTGTCTTTTGTTTTGTGAAAACCTTAAAGCCCCATGCTAATATCCCTGAGGCTTAAACACCTCAAGGCTATTTGCTGTGGTGGCATAAAAAATAAAATAAAGATGCATAAGTACTTTATCTTTTCTTGCATATAAAAATAAAAATTTGAAAAATAAAAATTCTAAAAATATTTCCCAAGAAAATAAAAACAATGTGGCTAACCCCTAATGCTTAATCAAGTTCCACTAGCTTTAATCAAGTTCCACTAGCTTTGTTGTCTATATGAGATCAGCAGATTTCAAGAGGAGAAAAGATATGTTAGGCGCCATCCTTGTCGCCAACTACCTCAACTTCTACATCATTGAAGATTACACTCCAATCTAGCTTGGGGGAGTGCAACCCCCAGTTATCCAGATAAGTATCTTACTATCTATATATATTATAGTATTAATATTAGGAAAAAGTCCAAATTACTACCCTGTGTTTTCACTCAAGTCCAAATAACCCCCTAATGTATCGTTTAGTTTATTTTACTCCGGTGGTTTTGTAAACCGGTGCACTTAACACCTTTGGCACTAATCTAATCCGGTTTTGGTGACGTGGAGGTGGTTTTGCAATTAGTCATGACACATAAGTTGCTGACGTGGACAAAAAATGCATGCATACCTTTTCAAAAAAAAAAATGCATGCATGGTAGCGACGACGAGCGTGACTTGTACATGACTTGTAGACTCCAGGATTAGATTAGTATACGTGACTTGACGTGGACAAAAAATGCATCCATGCTAACGAACGTGACTTGTAGACTCCAGGACTAGCAGGACTGGTAGCTGCCGTCGTCGATCGATCGAGGCCGTGGATGGATCGAGGCCGCAGATGGATCAGTGCCGGCCGCGGATGGAAGTTCCCGGTCGCGGATGGAAGTGTCCCACGTTCCTCTGTGCCGCGACCGCCGCCGGTCTTCGGATCTTCCGCAGGAGTCGTACGAGTCGCAAGGAGTCACGTACTAATCGCTGGATCGGAGTCACGTACGAGTCTCGTACTAGTCGCTGGATCGGAGTCACATACGATCGATGACAATGTCACGTACGAGTCACAAACGTAGTCTAGCTAGCGCATATCAAAGGAGTATACTCGGTTACGTAAAATTCATGTACGTACTAGTCCTGGCATACGATGGATGTCACGTACTAGTCCTGGAGACTACAAAGTCACGTACGTCTGTTGTAAAAAAAAAGTCACGTACGTCAGCATGCATGTATTTTTTGTTCACGTCACCAAGTCACGTACTAATCTAATCCTGGAGTCTACAAGTCACGTACAAGTCATGCTCCACGTCAGCAACTTATGTGTCATGATTAATTGCAAAACCACCTCCACATTATCAAAACTGGATTAGATTAGTGCCAAAGGTGTTAAGTGCACCGGTTTGCAAAACCACCGGAGTAAAATAAACTAAACGATACATTAAGAGGTTATTTGGACTTGAGTGAAAACACAGGGTAGTAATTTGGACTTTTTCCTTAATATTATTAGTTAAATATTTTGTTTGCTAGAAAGTTTGTTAAGAGTCTAGTTTTATAAAGTCTAATTGTTTTAAAGAGTCTTTTGTTAGAGTGTGAATAAAAGGATCAAGAGAGAGTGTTCACTAAGTTTACTTTGCTCAACTAAAATGAACCCCAAAATTTGCCAACATGGAGATGATGAATAGTTGCTCCGTTGTTATACTTTTCTAGTACCTAGCTTTCAAGCTTAATTTCTCTTGAGCTCTATTTGCAAAATTACTTTGATTTGATACTTACTCTAAACCTGAAACCTATGGGTTGCAAATGCTTGCTCTAAAGTCTAGGTAATTGACGGATATGATATATGATAGTCTGAGCTGCTATTTGATCTTACTCCTAGTGACACTAGATTTCTAGAGATTTATATTTTGAAAATTGAAAATGTACATGATAAGTTCCTGTGTGACAAGAGTGTGAACCTCCTACCACAACCATATATACATGCTCCCTAGATTAGGAAAACCTTTGAGATATATATATAGGCTACTTGCTTTGTATTGAGTTTGTTCAATCTTTGTCGACCCTTAGAAACTTGTCATGCTGATCATGTACACTCCAATCCACTCATTCCATCACACTATATTCCACTCTCGACTCCACTCAGTTATATGCTATTTCCACCTTGGAAGTACGCATCCACCACATATACATCCACTATATATATACCATTATCCATTCACTTTAGCCAGCAAAAATGTTCTACTTCTATCCAAGGAGAGAGCAACCAAAAATATTCCCTATACCCATTCACTCATTCATTGCTAGCCAATATCTTACAAAAGCTCCATTACATTTGTTTACCTCTCAAAAGTTATTGCAAAAGAGATTTGGGTTGTAGATTAAAAAGAGAGAGAGAGAGAGAGAGAAAAGAAAAGGGAGATGAAAAATGGACAAGTGTCCTACGGGCGAGTAGAGCCTACCTCCCTAAGAAAAAGAAAAGAATAAAGGAGAGTTAAAAAATGGACAAGTGTCCGCTGAAAACAATGAGTACTTAGATGCTCGCCTCTCCCGGAAAAATAAAGAAAGAAAAAGATACAACCCTTCTTTCTGAGAGTTTCCAAATTCCAAAAAGAGAGAAGAATTCCTCAAGGAGCAAAAGTAAGATTTTCACCTCATTCTATACACTTTTACTATATTCCCCTACCATCTATATTCTATCCACCATACACATGCACCACTTGATTAGTGTGACTTGTAACTTTGGATCCATTGCTTGAATTTACAATATATGCTTAGTAAGTAAATTTAGTTTTCTCCTACCTATGAGCTCCAGATATATAAGCCTTAGATATAGGGTGAGAGAGAAGAAGGCATAGTGTGCTACTGCCTTAGCCAAAAATACTACATATTATGAGAGAAAGGCAACATCCTTATTGCCTTAGAGAGGATCCACAAATACCACAAATGAGAGATTAGAGAGAGTCATACCGGGAACTTTGAGTTTTATTTGAAAACCCAAAAAAAACTCGGAAGGACCATTGATCAAAAGAGTTTGAGATTTAGTGCTCGACTTGGATCGTTCTATCTTTCAATTACCCAAGATTGAAGAAAAGGTTATAAGCCCCAAAAGGTAAAAAGGAAATATGGGTAAGTTGAAGTTTTGAAAAGTTTATTCTTATCTGGAGAGAAATTTTGTTTGAAAGCATGTGTACTTTTAAGGTGTGATAGCGTTGCAGCAACTCCTGATCCAAGTAAGTAGTTTAATATAATATCATGTGTCTTGCTAGAGACTAGCAAGAGGTAAGCTTGGGGGAGCTTGTTGACACCTGTTATAGCATAATTTTATAAGTCAATTAACATGAAATAAGGGCTCAAGTTAGAGACCAACATAAGTCTAGGGGTCTAATTAATATATTTCCACGAGTTTTGGTATTCTGTGACTTTCTAGGGACTTAAATGATAATTGCGAGAAAGAATGGAGAAAGTTCCGAAATATACAAGACATATGATGACAAGACTTGACCGTGAAGTAACTCAACCCGAAAAGTGGACTAAAACACTCTAGAAGGTACCGGAGGACACCGAAGAAACAAACGGGAAGCCAAGGTGGCATGACACCGGGCGGCCGCCAAAGGTCTATGGCCGGCCGCCGGTGGGTTCCCACCGGCCCCTCACATTTTTATGTCGGTTCACCACCGACCTTGAGGTTGTATCTACACCGTTATTGAAGGTCGGTTTGATCCAAGGGTTCACATTCATCGCCAAGTCCTATATAAGAAGACCAGTGACCCCCTGGGGCAAAACACTAAATTCATAATCAAGTCATTATCAATCCATCTCAAGTCCAACCAAGTCTAGACCTAAGCCCTAGTTCATCATACTAGAAGTAGTTAGCTATCTAGCTAGTTCTAGTTGAAGATCAAGTTCATCTTGAGTTCCCCGATAGTCAAGCAAAGAGAAGGAGCATCGTTCTTGTGACTTCGCTCTTGTATTCGATCTGTAAGTATTATTATTGATACACTATTGTTATGACTTTGATCTATATAATGATTATATTCTTATTGATATGTGTTTATGCATGCTATGATTATATGTTTAGTTTAGTGAGATTGTCTTATATTTTATGCATGGAATTGTATAGCATCCACGTAGATGATCACTATGTGGGTGATAAGCAATGTGTAAACGTGGTGTTTATACAACGTTTATCGCAATTGCACCCTACATTTCGGGCCGTGTGGTAAATCGCGGAGTGACAAATTCTGTTGAGTCCTTTGTAATCCACCCTCCGAATGTAGGACTAGTCGAGCTTATAATTACGGTAATGATCAAGTTTTGTCCTTGGTTGTTATTGGTAATGCTTGCCATGTGTAGATGTAAAGCAACCTTGCCATGATAGCTAGATGTATTGCACTAATTGTAGTATTCATTGACATATGATTAGAGTATCTTAGGAATATTCTTTCTATTCTTTCTATAACATGCTAATAGCTCGTATGATACTAGTGGCATATGATGATCTTAGACTTGGGTAGTTATCATTTATATAAATATCTTTATCTTGTGACTTATCCTCGTTGAGTAATGTTAGATGCATATGGCTACTCACGATTATACAACCGTAAGTGGATCTCATAAGTAAATCACTTCCTAAATCATTAGATACCCTTTTCTCTCTACTTTCCATAGACTTACCTTCCCCGTGGTAAAATATAAATACGATACCGGATTACTCCCCTAAGTGAAGTGCTACGATGGTATTTCTATCTCAGGCGCTTTGCGCGATATCATGTTCATTCTTTATCAAGACCTTTCAAGAATACCATACCCGCATTTCTTTTGAGCGTTATTGCTAGGGTGATGAGACTAGTGTATAGGTAATGCCTAGAAATGAGTGGTATACCTTGAGTACATAGCCTCGGTGAGATTAACTCCACTATGGATAATGATGCTAAGTTTACATCCCACTACTAACACCGCCTAACTTCACTTTGTTGGATCATGAGATTAATTCCATATCCAAGCTAACATGATTAGATAGATATCCCATATATATTTCTTTTTCGCCTTCCTAATTTGGATCGTGTTAGAAATATCAACAAATGATACACCTTGTCTTCCTCGCTTTCGCGATACACCTCGGCTTTTCCTCGCGCGCCTAGCCCTTCCCCCACGCCGCGCGCTCCTCCCCCTCCCTCCCGGCCCGGTGAAGTTCCACGGCGAGGCCTCCATGGCGGCGACGGCAAGGCGCAAGCTTTCGGTGGGACATGGCGCCCGGCCCCCCATGGCGGGCGGCGACGGATCCGCTTCCCGCTCTCCGACCGCTTCCCCCAACTCTCCGATCCGTCCTTTCCTGACGCGGTGGCGTGGATTCAACTTCCCCCGATGCAACCGGGCGCGCAAGGCGCGGGCTCGGGCGGGCGCGGATCCACGCCCAAGGCGGGTGGCGAGCTTGATGGCAGCGATCCGGCGGTTTTCGCCGACTGGTGGCGGATCCGGGGCGGTGGACGCCCAGCGGCGCCCGGCGCCCGAATCTGCGTTTAGGGAGGGTCTCCGACGGTGGTCGGAGGCGGATCCGGCAAGTGTAGGTGGCGTGGAAGACGAGGTGAGCCTCCGTGCTTCTCACCCATCGACGGTCCGGTAGGTTGAGCTACGGAGGATTCATGCGGTGGTGGCGGCGATCCAAGACCCATGAGGTGGCGCGGGATCCGCATCCAAGCTTGTTTGGGCTTTTTCGCTTTTTTATTTTTTAAAATCATTAACCGCGACGAGCGCATTTAACACGCCCGCCACGGGAAGTCGACAACCGTGGCGGGCATTAGAGCCTGTCGTGGTTAAGTCACTATTAATCGGGACCTTACCTACGTGACGATCTCTAATGCCCGCCACAGTTAATCTAAAACGCCCGTCACGCATAAAAAAAATCGTTAGTAGTGCGTATTAACTGCACGGGGACGGGGCCTAACGTTTTTGTCGTTTTTAATGTCAACACCATTCCTCTTGACCATTCTGGAAGTACAAGTTATTCATTTTCGCGCTATTCTTTCCCAAAAAAAAAAATGTTTTTGTCGTTTTTAATGTCAACACCATTCCTCTTGACCATTCTGGAAGTACAAGTTATTCATCTTCGCGCTATTCTTTCCAAAAAAAAAAAAATCATTATCGCGCTACATTCAACCCTGGACACCTGTCCCGTGGGGCCAACCTATTTGATTCTTCACACTGCGGCCGTATCAACTGTCCTTCTCGGGAGCCCCACCTACTCGGCTTCGTTTTTCTTGTGCACAACGGATGGAGGGGACAGAACTAGACAAGCTGAATGGATAGGTTTCATCCTGGTTGTAATCATCGATTAAGACAGTTGAGCATCTTTTGAGTGTATTCTACTCCGTCCCTAAAAAGCTTGTCAAATCTCCAACAAGTTGCATATGGGTTTTGTATTTGCATTTTTTTAGTCAAAAGTCTAGAAAACAATGCTCCAAATGTTTTGCAAATCCCTTTTGTATTTTTAGTGAGGTTGGCAAAATCAGGTCCCTCCTTTGGCATTTTTGTCAAACTTAGAGCTTTGGCATTTCTTTATGCGTCATCTCTTGCATGCCCGACGCATGGCGATTTGCATCGTGATCCGACGAGGAACAAACAACCGCTCCCTCCCGGCCCCACTTTTCCCATATGCCAAACAAAAATAGCAAACTGTTGGAGGAAGCTTTTTTTGCTTGGCATTTGAAATGGGAGTTGGCAAACAAGTCAAATGCCAAATCAAAATACCAAAACTGTTGGAGATGCTTTACATTTCCCTAGAAACGAATGCCGGTAATTATATATTAAAAATATAAATATTTATGCTAAATAATTAGCATCATTGGAAAGATCTTTAAGTCTAGTTTTTTAGTAAATTTATTTAAAAATTTAAATATTGCACGTATTTTGTACAAATTAAGTCAAACTTATGGCACGTATCCCATGACGACAATTTTATAGGGACGGAGGGAGTATAAATATAACTATAGTGAAAATTCTAGCTCTATATTTTTTTTGTAAATAAAGAAAGATAGACATATACCGTGCGCAAAAAAAGTAGACATATTGAAAAAATTAATATCATCGATGTTGTAGACGATGTGGGTCATCGCTGCTCTCTTGATTTCATATATTTAACACTGATGGATTATCATTGATTTAACATCCTTCAGCAAAAATCACTGAATCATTGCAATTTCCAATGTCACATTCATGTCTATGGGGGGAGCTGCAGGATTGTCACTCTTGATGAAACTAAAGCATTGAAAGCCTGGATAAAAATGATATTGTTAAACATTGTTGCAGGAAAGTCTTAAACAACTCTTAATTGTTGGAGATTCTGTCGATTCCTTTTCGGATTCAAGCAATATTTTCTAAATCTTCCTTTTCAGATTCAAGCAACATTTGCTGATTTTTTTTGGCTGATTCAGGCAACTAGGGAAATTACTTGAATGGTTTAGCACATCGAGTCACGGCTCCAGCCTCCCCTGCTGCACTGCTGGTTGCCTGGTGACTTTCAGAGTTCAGATTGTTCAAACGGCCGCTACTACTAGTGACGGAGTGATGGCTCCCGCCTTCACTAATCCAGCAAGCTGTCATCTTTGATATAGAAGTCATGTTTAGTTTGTCAGCTCATAAAAAAAAACTTGTTTTGTGCATCTTTACTTTTTGAGTCAAAAGTCAAAACTATTTGTGAATTGTGAACAGTTCACCCTTCATACTATTTCCTAGCTATTTTTTTACAGAACCTAATAAGTGTGATGTCGTTCAAAACTGTGGCACCTTCTGCCAAGCCCAGCCCTTGCTGATCGGGCGACTTCATCTTAGCATTTAGGAACAGGAAGCCGCTGTTGTAGCTCATCATCCTCTCACCACCAAGACAACATGTTGAAGTAATCCTAACGCTCTTCCAATGTTCAAACTGTTCAATGTAGTCAAATGGGCGGTTATTTGCTATGTTGATTTTGTCAAGTTGATTGACTTGTTTCTTTCCTACTTGCTTCTCTTTGTGTCGATGTTTTGAACCGGGGTACGACTACCGACGAAGTAAATTGTCTTCGCGCTGGCCCCGTCGGGGGCCAAAATAATCGGCCCACGAATAAACTCAGGCCAGAAAGGATGGTGCGGCCTGGAAGCCCAAAAAGAAGATCCAACCATAAGATTTACACCGGGCCTTACGGCCCGAGACCTATTTTTGGGCCGGGAGTCGGCCGAAGAACAAAAATCGGCATTGGTCCGCCGATCTACAAGCTTGGAGGAATTAACACGAAGAATACCATCTCGCCCACTAAAAGGCCCTAAATCGGTTCATCCCGAATACTCCACCAACAAGGCCCAACTCACCTAACTCCGCCTCAAGACTAATCACCCCCAGCCCAGGCCAAGAGGGTTCAGTGGGTGACGCCTAGACAATCCAAAAAAAGTGTCATCGTGGCCACCAAGAGTATGAAGAGGGTGAACCGGTTCTTCTAAATTTTATCGGCATTTGCCCTGTCAAGTCCCCTCGAAAAGATATAAATCACAAAAACTAGTGGAACTATGTTAGTAAAGCCCCTAATCTATGTTATATTCATTTTATACCCTTATTAGATGTTTAGTTGAGTTATAAAAGTATGGCTTAAGAGGTGTCGGCCGGAAGGCCCCGGCGGGTGAACTCTTCAAAGTTCTCCCAGCCACGCCACGGCCGCGCTGCCATCACGTTCCCAGCTGCGTCCGTAGGAGGCGCCCTGTCTCGACGACGACCTCCGATCGCCGCGCCGTGGATGGCGCGACGACCGTCCGATGCCCCCCAGATGTTTTCAGCCTTGCCCTTCCAAAGGGCGCGCTCGACCTGGGCTAGATTTCGATCTCTCCTTGCGGCAGCCGTATCGAGCCGCAAAGGTAAAATCATTTCAAAATTACTATACGGTTATGCCGCGTACTGTGATAAACATTACGGACAACATACCATCGCACCGCCCACAGTTAAGGACTTCTTCGCGTAGCGACCCATTTGTTCATTGGCCAAGACGAAATGTCGTCACGGTTTATTGACGATAGTCTAGCAGGGGTATGCCCAGCTAGTAGATTGAGCTGTGAGGTGCGCCGCATCACTAATAGATGTTAAGCCGGAACCGAGCAAGGACAAAACACACGGTTTTACCTGGTTCGACGCCCTTGATGGCGTAAAACCTACGTCCCGCTTTAGATTGTTTTGATTGATTGAGAATATCCCTGGTCTCCTGGGATCCCCGCCTCCTTATATAGTCCGGGAGCGGGGTTGTCGGATCCGGCCCGACAAGATCTATCCTAACGGTTACAATTGGAAAGTTGTAGTGATTACAATAGAGCCATACTAGGAAACTATCTTGGCGACCACGCGGGGTGGATCCCCGATGACGCCGCTTCTAACGCCAAGGGCTTCAACTGCCGCTTTGGCCGCCCGAAAGGCCTATCCCAAAGTAGCCCATGAGGGGATAGGGGCTTATCCCCCCACGCCTAGTCCCCTAGCACGCCGTATGCCGGCAGTGAAGGAGTCTTGATCTTTCGACCATCGGAGGTGTTGTCACCGCCCTCAGTAAATGCGGTGTCCACTGTAACTAGTTTAACCAACTAGCCCGGGATGCCCTGACCGCCCTCTGCGCCTCGTAGCTTCTTCCCATTGCTTCCGACCGCCTAGTCTTGACCAGTCCGCCCGCCGATGCCGGGTGCTCCAACGAAAAATCTTTTTCTTTCCTGGGCTAAGTGTGCCCACGTAGTGGAAAACACTCGTAATGTATGTTACAAAAAGAGCACGATTCACCGTAGGTGAAGTGTGCCCACTTAGTCCCCGAGCCTAGTAGTAGGTGAGCTATCATGTACCGCTAGGGTCTTAAGAAAAATTGAGCGATAGTCCCCGAGTAATCGGAAACCTAGTCGGCGCATTGACCAAAGGTTTTGCCCACACCCAAGTCCCCGAAGCGTAGTATTTCGCCCTCGACGTAGGATGCCAATGCACCGCATGGGTCAAAATAGGCGCAAAGCATCGACCGAGAAAATCCATGCCTCATCATAACGGCAGTAGGCATCTTGGTGACCCGATAATTAAGGAAAAGTCGAACGTAAAAATTTGTAGGATCTCGTGATATGGATGAAGCGTCGTCGAGAAGATTTGATGGCCACGCCCCCGCATCCCAACGGCAGCGTATCACGGTCAATAAATAAGGCAGATTGTGCGTTGAACAAATCGTCCCGAAAACGAGGCGGGACGTGGCGGCAAAGGCCTCAACGCCGCACGCACCGGGAGCGCACAATGGCAACCGATGCCGCCACACGCACTCAACCCGGAAATGGGAGTCAAGCGCGCCAGCCACAAGACGGTTACCCACATGCGCAAACACTAGGGGACGCAGCCGAGGCTATAAACACCGCCCTCATCTCCTCCGCTCGCCATCATCCGCCCGGGCGAACCATCCTACTTCCCGAGTCTCCTCTCCCCTCCCCTCCCGCCACAAAGGAGCAAGAGCTAGGGGTTCGGAACCGCACCGCAGTTCGCTTCCCATCGCCACCACACCGATCGCAAGCTGCAAGTACCTTGTAGATCCAGAGATTTGCCGATTGATTCTCAATGGGTCGTGATTTCAACTGGATTTGATGTATTTCGATTCGACACACACTGCTCATCTTCTTGAAATGCGTGATCGCAGAAAACCCCACAAAGCTGGATGGATCGCCGCCGCTGAGGAGGGCCGGTCGCTAGAGGTGCTGAGGAGGACGTGACGGGACACCGGGCGCGAGGCGCCGCCTGTGGGGCGTCGGACCAAGCCTGGGCGACGGAGGATCCCCCTTATCCCACATGGGATCGGGAGTGACCGCGTCATAGTCCACTCTGACGACAATCGTCCAGAGCTGGTGGACGCCGGCTGCCCCTACCGGAAAGCAAAGTTGCTGCTGCCTCTAGGGAGGGTGCCGGGGAGGTGGAGCCGCACCCCCCTGCCTCAACCGATGAGGTAGTGGTGTTCGAGCCACTGGGCGCTGGTTCGGCATGCCGGCCCCGACCCGCCTGCCGGAACTCCGCCTACTACAGGCTCCAGCCTGCCGCACCGCGCTCCAAACGCCATCCTGACATCGCCATCTTCATCACGATGTGTGAGTGTTTCCCGGGCATCTCCCCCACCTTCAATCTCCTGGAAGTATTTCTCTCTATGCCTGCTTGAAGGGGGATTCGGTTGCGCATTGCCGAGGTGGTTGCTGACTCAGAACGAACTACAAATTAAACACCGTCAACACACACCAAAACAACCTAGAAATAGGGATTTCAACTAACATATTCCAAAGTTTTGGTGTTTATTTGAACTTGCGTACCAACTCAAGGATGATCACTTTGGGCCAAAAATACAAAAAGAAAAAGAAATAAAACCAATAAATAGAAAAGGCTCAAAAGAGCAAATGGCAAGCCAAACAAGAATCGGGACAAAACGCCAAAACCAGCCGCCAAGACCACCTCACAACTTTTCACAAGAAGGAAGCCCAGCTCGTCGGGCCGAGCGGCGGGCCCCGCAGGCGCGCGCTGCCAAGACCGGTGCCGCACCTCCGGCTGGCCGAGGCGGGTCGCGCCAGCCCACGGAGAGGGCGGTTTGTTACCTTCCAAAAACACTACACTACCGACGTTGGATGGTCGGTTCGCAGATTAGAAGGTATTCCCAGGTCGGTTTAGGTGATTTTAACACTTAGGCCCTCCCCTTGTAGTAAATAGCTCCCTCCTTCACCTCTCCAAACAACAATTCCAAGGAGAAAC
>JADLZK010001313.1:0-101610 GCA_015847255.1 Hyparrhenia diplandra | reverse complement strand
ACCGGAGGTCCTCGTCGTTCGTTGGCTTCGTCGACCACAGCTTCGTATCTGCGCGTCTCCATCGAAATCCTCTCGCCGTCCATGGCTTCGTCGAGCTTGCCGCCGACCTCGACGGCCTCGTCGCGACATCTGCTGTCCGAGGCCACCGACGCCAACCGTAGCTGCAGCCGCGCACCTCGCGGTCCTGAAGATTGCGCGCGGGGACGCTGAACCCAGAAGCTGGTGGCCATGGTGGTGGCTGCCCTGTCCCTAGAGCGAACCTACGTGACGAGCTGGGAGCCCACGCTGGAGGTGGTCGTGGTTCATGCTTGCATGTAAATCTTTAGTTGCATGCACGGCGGGGGGGCTGTATGGGGAAGCAAAAATAAATGCAAGGGTTAAATAAAAAATTTATGCCATGTTAGCATTGCCACGTCGGCAAATATGTCTATGTGGCTGCTATGGGCCTGTGATGCATCACTTGACAAGTTTGAGGCTGAAACGTGCGTTTTTTCAGGATTCGTGGACTGAAGTGGCATCACATACAAGTTCATGGACCCTTGGTGCATTTCACTTTCTGTATAACGTTTGGTGCACGAGATGTCCACGGACCACAGTACCTTGCCAGCCAGTACTGAGTACAATTCATCACCACCTCCCGGTCCCAGGCTTGGACTGGAGAGCGAATGAAAAGGTCCTCCATGCATCAGAGTCTGCTCCCAAAAGCAGAGCAAGGCAAGAGGAAAGGTTAGCCGAGTGCCCAAGCTCCAAAGGAAAACAAAATCAGTCCCACTGACCTTGTGTGGCAATGGCATGCTTGGATGCCCCTTTTTCATGCTGCACAATTATTGCCGTCAGGGAAATTTCACAGCAAGCCAGCGGAGGTATCTTCAGTGCAGAAATTGGACATGTAATTGCCAGACTCACTTTCCGCGCAAGATTGCAGGGACAAACTTCACGATACAGCACACCCCTATGCAGAATGGCGTAGCACTGTGGCCTTCTGGTTGTACTGCCGAGTGCCAATTGATTATGGTTGAAGAAAAAAACAAATCCTTTTCAGCACTGACTCTGAACAAATCATGTGCTGAAGATTGGCCACCGATAGGATGAACTGTCATTGTATATGGCTCAAAAAAGTCAGAATAGGAAACAGAGCAGGTATAGCTGATAGACATAGATTGCATTTGTCCTCAATGAAACTGTAATTGTTGATAGAGACACAGTCACACAGGCACACCAGCATTAACTGAAAGCACACGAGGTTACACACCGGATTAAGGTTTATTACATTCTGCAGGTCAAGTGACAGCCCTGTAATTACCCCAACCTCACTGAAACCATTGGGTATATATATCACATATATACACAAACTAGAAAAGGAAATCAGTGAAAACAGCACAACAAGTACCGTGACAGCACATCAGTTCTACATTCAAGAAGAAGATCCATCCATTGATCACCTTCACCACACAGCTGACCTTCATTCAGACTGTTTGCGCCGCGACGATCCCATCCTCGACAAGGCAGTCATCCTCTTGAGGACCTTGGAGATCTTGGACAAGCTCGGCCGGCCGCCTCCAAAGTTCATCTTCCTGGTGGAGAACTTGAGGGGCCTGTAGGCAGCATAGCTGCCTCACTGAACAACTTCCTCCTCCTCCTCCTCGTCTTCTTCCTTGCCTTCCTCAAGAGCTTCCTCTACCTTGCCGGTGCTGCCTTTCACCTTGCTGCCGCTGCGCTTCCCGCCTCTGCCCTTGTTGCCGCCGCTGCCCACCTCGTAATGGGCCTCCCAGAGCATGTCCATGTTGTCGCTGCCCTCCACCACGGCACGGTCGCGGCACAGCCTGAGCTGCATGCGCTCCTCGTAGGAAACTTGCACGCCAGCGTCCTCTTCCACTCCTTGTCCTTCCGCGACGGCGATCCCTCGCTGACGAGGTTCTCCGACGGGTCCGTGGTGTACTCTGCCGGCGATCGATGACGACTTCGGTGGACTCTCCCTCTCATTCCACATGGCTGGAGACTGTGTCACGTCATTGTACACCTCATCCATCTCTTCAACTTCTTGTTCATCAGGTTGAGCGATCTCGTACTCAGCTCTTGCAAATCTGGCTCAGAGGGTTGCACATCGTTGCAGCCTTGTTCCAGCAGCTCTTGCTCAGCCTGTGCAACGACAGCGGGAGTGGATTTCTTTGGCCGTCATGTCTTGGCTGCATTCATCACTAGTTTCAGTCTCTGGGTGCATACACTCTTTGACATCCTTAAACTCTTGCTCTTGCTGTTGTTCGACACAGTCTTTAGTGGAAGCAGCCAACACTTGAGCATGCTGATCACTTCCACATTTCTCAGCACAAGGATCAGCCTCAAATCGCACGCATTTCTTTGCATACTTGGCTGCTGACTTATTCTTCAAACTGAATTCCACTGGATTTCCCTCCCTTTCCCCAACAAATGGCTTGGCATTTGCCAGATACTACTTGTGCCTCCCATGGTTTGATGCGCTGGGCAATCAAAGAACGCGGTTTCTCGAGCTCAATTTTTCTTGGTTTCCACTGATTCAACTGGCTCAAGACTTCTTGATCTCAGTGTGGGCTGCAATTTCCTGATCTGTACTTTCTGCACTGTCTCACATTCCTTGACCTCCGGTGGTTCTTCAGGCTCAAACTTCGTGACCTGCACTGCTTGCACTGGCTCACATTTCTTGATCTTAACTGCATCAAGTGGCTCAAACTCCAGTTTCTTGGCCTCCATTGGTTCCAGCAGCTGCAATTCTGTGATCTCATTGCTTGAATTGGCTGACATTTCCTAATCTCAATACTTGCACGGGCTCCAGATTTCTTGATCTCTACTGACACTGGGTCACACTCCAATCTCTTCTCCTCAACACCATCCGCTGACCTCATCAATGGTGTGCCCCCTGAATCACCACTCTCTTCTTCTTCCTCTGCTTCCATTTCTTGCACAAATGATGTGTCCCTGTCTCTGGGAAGCAACACTGCTCAGCCAAAGGATCAGCGCCCTTCATATCCTCAAAAATCACAACTTTCTCATCGATTCTGTCCTTCAAATCACCGAAACTCACACATAATCAAGAAGCCTCCGTCACCATTGCAATCCACTACTGGGAGCGCAAATGCAGGCTCCTTGCACTCCTCACCACCAAACAGCAACAAGCCCTGCTCCTCCACAGGCACAAAGCAACAAGAAGCTGCAGTGATAACGTCGCAGGCAGGCTCACCCATGATCTCCTCGACGCGGAGAACGGAGGCAGCGTCGCCGGTGGCGCCGGGACCGAAGGAGCAGAGCTGCGCGACCAGCCCGGCGGGGCACCGAGCATCGGGCCGGAGCTCGGTGCCAGAGCGCGGCGACGGCAATGCCGCACGTCCTGCCAAAGGGACGACCTGACCCCAGCCGGTCACCGACGACGTACGGCCCGACGGTGGCGAGCACGGTGAGGGCAGCGACGTGGAGACGAGGGCGGCCAGAAGAAGGCCGCCAGCGCGCGAGGAAGGCCCGCGCGAAGAAGAGGTAGACGGTGTGGGCGGGTGGGAGGCGGGGAACAGCGCAGCGCGCCGAGCGCGTCGTGGAAAGACAGCGACACCGCCACCGCCACCGGCATGGCGGCGGCGGCGTCGCGCTTGCTGGCGCCGTCGCTGTCACCGCCGCCGCCGTCGGTGGCACAGCACAGCTGGGCCTGCTCCTCAGCCATTGTCTTGTCGATTTCTCGGCACAACACCTTTGCCTTCTGTGATCTTTTAGCTAGATCGCGTTGTTGTCGGCGCGCGGCGGCGTGCGTGTGTTGCTGCTGGGTTTGTTCGCTAGCTAACTAGCTGCGCGCCGGGCGTGCGCGTGCACTCCGGTGTTGGATGGAGGCGCGCGGGAGCAGGTGGCCGAGCATGGCGTGTTGTGATCTGCCCGCGGTGGGCTTTGGCATGGAGCGAGATGCTGGGGAGAGTCTGGGGAAGAAGACGCTTTTGGGCAGGAGAGATATGGGAGAGGGAGAAGGACATGAAATAAAGTAGGTGAGGTTAAACGGTGATTCATAGGTGATATGGGATTTCTGTATACAACTGTCAACTATGAAATCCATTGCTCAGATTACCACGGACCTGTGTATATAAGTAAGAAGTTAAAACTTCCTTTTTCTTTTTCAACATAAAACTCCTTTCTTTTTCATAAGAATGAAAATAACTGCCGCACATCTAGAACGCCAGGTTATTAGCCAGAATCTCATAACATAACCTTTCAGCCCAATTATCAACCGGCGTTATATCAGCCGAAACCCGACTTATCTACGGTATGGATGGCCGGCTTTTTAAAACCCCGTTGGAGCCGAATGCACATCCAGACGATTAGTAAGGCAGCTGGAAAATTAGGTTAGGTTTGGATGTGAAACAGTGGAAGTGTAGAAGAGAGGAAAATGGGAGGCGGGGAGCAAAGACGAGCGTGCATTTTTAGGGCTTATATTTACCTTTTACCTTTCTTTGCCCTTATTTGCTCCGTCTTTTTCCTTTTGCCATGCTTCAGAGGGCAGGCTGCTGATGCTGCCTTGCTCGCTTGCGTTGCGTAGCCCTATAGCCAAGGAGCTCCAGCATGCCGCCACTCTTCCATTCAGGGCACCAACTCGTATGACAAACAACACAATTGTACTCAACTTCCGTTCAAGCTTTTCAAGTTAAATCCCTTTTCAGATCAGATACATAAAGGTCAAATTATGTAGGGCTAGACATCCCACAATTTAGGGCTTGTTTGGTCCTCTAAGACTCAAGAATAAGTTTTTAGTCTCATTTAATTTTTTAAATTACTAAACATAGAGACTAAATAAGGGACAGTAATTAAGAAAATAAACAAAAATGCCAAACACCTTTCTCTATAGGAGCACGAATGATGAAAGAAAGTTGAGTAGCAGTAGGTGAAAACATTTATAGACTGCACAGAAACAGACAAGGATGGTCAATTGATTGGCAGCTTTTGCTGTCTCTCGTCACTCGGCAGTAATCATTTGTCAAGATTTTCCATAAAGCCGGCACCGGCTCCACAATCAACACAGGCCTCGTCGTCCTTCTCAGACTGGAGGCTCATTCATCTTCTACTACTAGTCTACTACTCCTACTATGGTATAGCTATGCCATCAAGCTGCCAAGGTACATGGTAGAAAAACGAGAGGAGGGCACAGTCCAGTACCATGGAAACACATGGGCACTATCCCTCAGCGCCTCACCATGACGACCAACTTATCGTGCGATTTGGAAATATATAAATGAGCACGAACCGGCCGGCGGTGACACTGCACAAATCAGCCATAATGCCGGTGGTTTTACTTTGGGCGCTGCAAAGGTTGGATCCCAACTTAAAGCAGAGGCTAAAGTCGCTACTCGCTAGGGTTTTACATTTACGTGCGTTTGTCAACTTTACGTGGATTATGCAGGGGAGTACAGTACCCGCATGAAAAGGATGGGGTTTAATGGGTGAGTCCGTGTCCGACCCGATGATGATCGCACCTGATTGCAATAATTCGTGCATATATATTATATATTATACTTGGATGATTGATGTGCTGGGAAACGAACGGTAATTTGAAATGGGATGATGAAACCGATTACGCAACATTTAGGGTCTGCTTTTGGCAGAGCTATGATCTCATATTCAGCCATTCTCTTTGATTCTTGAGATAGTATAAAACTCTGAAGTACATAGAAAATTACTTCACCAAATCAGAAAAGACCGTTTTTGAAGCCTTCTTTAGTTTATTTTTTTAAGAAAATAGAATATATTAATATCTCAATCTTCATAAGATCAAACAATGCATATATCTATGGGGAGAATTATTCACATACTTGAAAGACATTGTATCTTTATGGTCTTTTTTCTTCTCAAAATTATCTCTATGGCCCTAGAAATTTTTTTTTGATGGGCTCTATGGCCTTCCTCAAGTCCCCGTTAGGCTATTCCTCGTTAGGTTGGCTCGTGGATGAGATGCCAAAAGACCGAAAATAACCTTCTATCCTTCGCTCAGGCCACCACCGACGTGGGCGCCGGCTAATCCCACCGCTCGCGCCGTCCCGCATCCCCGCCGCGCGCCCTAATCCCCGCCCGCGCCCCCTATCCCCCGAGCAGAGAAGCCCGCGGCCGGGAGGCCGGTCGCCGAACAGTGGGACGCGTGGGCGCGTCGTCCAGGCCCGACGCCGAGCTCGTTCAGGCCGCCAAGCATGCGCCCGTGTCGTGGCGTTGGCCGCCATGGCTCGCCGCGAGGGCGCAGCGCCAGCAGACACGCTGATAATGGCAACGTCTGATAATGGCGAACTTCATCGTACCCATCGCGTGCAGATCCAACGGCGGCCTCGCCCGTCGCGCGCTGCCGCTGCGGCGCACGGGCGGACCTGCTCTGCGCTCGCCGCGGTGGTTAGCTGGCGCGTACCGCCCGAGCGCGTCGCAGGGGCTCCTCCACCCGGCGGCACGGCCGGCCAAATCTGGGAGCCACCGGTCCTCCTCGCTCAAGCTACGCACCGAGGATGGAGAAGAAGCGATGAAAAATGTAATTTAATTTCACTCTAAAGGTTCCCGATGTAAGTTTGTCGAGAACGATGTTTTCAAATCTGGGATTAGTTAATTTGTGAAAACTCTAGGTTCTGATGTAAATTTGTTTTCTATATAAACCTACCGAACGTTGTATGCGGTTTGATTTTTTTTTTTTTTTGCCAGGGCTCAAATGGTCATTTTACAAGACGCTAACACCGCAACGCTATAAACTTGGACGGAAGGCCATAGAGCCAACAAAAAAAATCAGGGCCATAAAGATAATTTTGAAAAAAGGCCATAAAGATACAATGTATCTTTCCTGTACCATGTAGATAATTGTCCCTATATCTATTCATTATTACACCACGAGCGCACACACTTTAGATTCCATTAACCTAGCTATCTCAATAGTAGAAGTGTCACAAGAGTCCTCTAGATTTTAGTTAGAAATCCTCTGAAATCTCATGTTCGGTTTGGAAATTGATGACATCTTGTGTTATGCTAATCCTTTGCTCTAAGTGTGACTTAAGAGATAGGATTGCATGGATGATGTGGGAGCATGATGATCATAGACATGGACGACGATGATGGACATGATGGATCATCAAGTTTTTCGGTTTGTCGGTTTGGAAGGAACCCGAGTTCAAGGCAAAGGTATAACTTGATAGGGTTTTCTTTCGTGATCAAGACACTATAGAGAGTGTGATCACATTTAGGATAGATGGCGACTATCAAGAGGGGATGCCGCGACTAATCCTTTGAGGAAGTGCTTGCATGTCCTTTTGACTTTGCATATTGCATTTAGACTAGAGAGCACTAACTTTGTTCTTGCCTAATCGATCGCTAAATGCCAACATACATGATATTGACATCATCTTCGACGTGTTGGCAACTCATGGCAAGAGGCTAAGCAAGGTTGAAGCAAAGGCGACAACAAGATGCTGTTTTTTCGCAGAAAAGGCGGTCAGACGTCGACCGGACACCGGTCCTTTGACCGACGCTCGATCGGTGGGTCGGTCGATCACAAGAACATCAGATTCGGGCTGGTTCGAGCTTTCGACGATCGCTATCCGGTGAGTCCGGTCACCACCGGATGCTTCGACGGCCGCACGTTTCTTTGTCACCGCCAGTGGGGCCAGGCGTTGTCGGTTCGACGGACGCTGGCGGTGAGTCCGGCCTGGTCGTCCGATCAACACGAGAAAAGTGCGCTTTGTGCACCAACGGCTATGTTTTTGAGTGGGCTCTATATATACTTGGATGGCCGGTTTCTAGAGCTCTTCTTGCACATTTGAACACTCCTACACTCTTGTGTGAGCTTGAGATACTCCCCCTCCACTCATCTCTTCATCCTAACTTCGAATCTTGGGTGAGATTGAGAGAGATTAAAGTGCATTTGCTTGATAGCTTGCATCTAGAGGCACTTCATCCTTGGAGGAGCTGCGGGATTTTGTTTCTCTTGGGAATTGGCTTGTTCCCTAGCGGCTTGGAGGTTGAGGCGGTGCCGAGCTCGATTGGAGCTTGTTCGAGGCCACACCGGGACTTGTGAGGGCTCGTTCCTTACCCCGCGGAGATTCTGAAAGGAGCACGAGTGAATTGCTCGTGGCTTGTGGATCCCCCTCCAAAGGAATGTTTCATTGAGTTCCCAATGTGATTTGGCACCGCCATTAAACTTTTGAAACATCTAGTGGGTGTATCGCCACAACGAGGACGTAGCGTCTCAAGGCAAACGCGTGAACCTCCGTGAAAATCATCGTGTTCTTGTCTTGTGCTCGTTGGAGATTTCACATTGTACACGGTGATTGGCGACAACCCGACACTACAACGGTGGTATTGTATCCTAGTTCACTTGCATTACTTTCACTAGTTATCTTGTGTTGCTTGTGTAGTTTGGTTTTAGTTTGCTAGAATTGTTTAGCTCCTAGTGGTAGAATTAGTTAGCTTATCTTATCCACCTAGGGAGTAAAATTAGCAACCTAGCAATTGTTTGTGATTAGAGACAATAGAATTGCTAGAATTGTCTTGTAGCTTGTATAGCTAGTTTGTAGCACCGCTAAGTTTGCTTCGCCATCTTATTTACTAACCGCCTTGTCTAGTGTTGTTGCAAGAATTTTTAATAGGCTATTCACCCCCCTAGCCATTAGGACCTTTCAACCTCATTAAGGCCGGGACTATCCAAACCACACGAGGTCACTTTGACAATGCAAATTTGTTGACCACTACCTCCGTGACGGCCTCCCCCCGCCACTTTTGTAGGTGCCACATACACCCACGCTCAATTCATCAACGCACCCTACGAAGCCGCCAGGGGCCCTCTAATCGCCACGCCAATGCTCTCCTCTTGACCGCCTTCCTCCACCATGGATACCACAAAACCTGAGAATCCTCAGCTAGGTCTCCATCCTCCTCTCCACAACCGAAGATCTCTAGATTGGTTTTTGGCAAATTAGTGACATCCTCCTAGACTAATCTCTCTATGCTAAGTGTTTTGTTTTTAGTTGGAGATTGGTCAAGCCAAGGTTGGTGCATGGTGGTCATGGTGGATGGGCTCGAGGTGATCCAAATGATGATCAAGTGCACAACTTGGAGCCGGTTCGGGATCAAAATGGGCTCAAGGCAAAGATATATCCATAGGGTCATTTTGATTTTGCACTCAAGACACCATAGGGGTGTGAGTGATTTAGGATCGATAAGTTGTACTATAAAGAGGGGAAAACTATCGTACATATCGGTCCTCATGTGCCTCTAGGTTCAAAATCATTTGCATGCATTCTAACCTAGAGAGCTAACCCAACCTCGAAATTGTTTGTGAAAATGCTAACACGAGCACACGGTGATGTACACGCAGTGGTGTTGGCACATTTATGGTTAAGCGGTGATGGTTCGCGCTTTTGAGAAAATGAAACGTGTATTTTCTATTGCGCCGGATGCATCGTGGTGGTGAAAACATGCTATTCCTCGTGCTCGTTGGTATACTTTGCTCGGGTAGCATGTCGCAAGAAAGGCAACGGCGAACGACGACTTTTCGCAATGAACGCCGACTGCACGGCGCGACGACGCTGACCGGACGCGATGGGATCCGACCGAAGCGTCCTGTCGGGTTCCGTAGAGCTTGTTTTTGAGGTCGATTCGTGGGTCGGACCGGATCGGTTTTGTGAGTCCTGGCCACCCACCGACCCATTGACCGACGCATCCCCCGGGTGTCGTGAGTAGGCCGTGAGGGCGGTTGTGACCGAAGCTTCGACCGACTATGGACGAAGTCCGGGTCTCCCGGCCGCCCACAGAAAACGTGGGTTTTCCTCCCCAATGGCTCCATATCGTGATGTGGGCTATATATGAGTTTGGCCGGCTTTGTGAGGCCTCTGGTCATTTGAAATCATTCCTAACACCTCTAGAGTCAAACTCCCTCCTCACTCCCTTTGCTTGTGAGCATCATTCTAGTGAGTTGAGGTGATTCAAGTGCACTTTGTTTTTGATCTTTGCATCTAGTGGCACTTGGGGATCGTTGTAATGAGCCGGTGGTTTTCTTATTGCTTGGAGAGCACCACTCTTAGCCAGCTTTTGGTGATTGGTGGAGTCGTTGGCAAGAGAAGGAGATTGTTCTTGGCCACCTCCTGCTGATTTGTGAGAGGACCGCGGCATCCTCGTCGGGACGACAAAATTGCAAGTAATATATTGCTCATGTCCTGGGTACCTCTCATTTGCTTTGGGTGCAAGTAGCCTAAAGGCACTTGGCTAGGAGTGAGCTCCACCTTGCCCCCCCACGTGGGAGAAGGTCCAAGACAACGGAGACGTAGCTTGATGGGTGCTCAAGTGAACTTCGGGTAGATCATTGTGTCTCCAATTGTCTCTTTGTTGTCTCTTGGTGATTGTTCAATTTGGTTATCTCATTGTATCATCCTTGGTGATTGGATTGACTAGCCTCGACATTGTGGTATATCACTTCTACACTCTTTTGCATTACTTTTCATCTATATTGTGCTTGTGTAGTTTGTGTAGACTTGCTTAGTTTGCTAGAGTAATTAGTTGGTTCACCTAGTGGTAAAAGTAGAGACTTAGCCTTTGTGAATTAGAGTCTATAGCAACTAGAATTGTCAATAGGAGGCTTGTCGACAAGTAGAGCTAGAGCAAACGCTTATATCGCCATTTGTTATTCTAACAAGTTTGTCTAGTGATTTGTAGAAATTTTTATTAGCCTTTCAACCCCCCCCCTAGCCATTTAGGACCTTTCAACAACGCTTTGTTGCCGCCAGACAAAACCTATAACGGGCCAATGGGAATGCCATATTGAGATAGGTCCCTAGAAATGACGCGCCAAGAGGTGACGACGCCAATGGTGTCGTTGCCGCCGTCGGTAATGACAGGATTTTCACCCAAGAAAAATCCGCCAAATGGGGCTCCAAGATGACACCCCCAACCGGAAGAATGGATGCTCGAAGGCACCATTGTCATTGCCAAGGTTTTCGCCTGAGAATATCCATCCTAGATGCACGCCAACCCGCAAACGAAATCGAAGCCACGGGAGCCTCAAGGTCGCGGTCACGCCGCCGTGCCTCAAGTGTCGCAGAAGCCGTCTTGCTGCGCTGGCGCCCGCCGACAGGCCATCCCCCACGCGTGGCCACACGGCCCGATGGTCGGATCAACACCGCTGTGGGCTCCACGGTTCGCAACAAGGTGTCGCGACTCGCTAACCGCCGCCGTCATCGCCAAACCTACAGATCAACTCCGGCCTCACCTCCCCGTCGACCGATCCGGTGGTGAGGAGTCAAGATCCGCCCACGGCCGGACCGAATGCACGGCCGCCGGAGCTCCGACGCCGCCGGCCAAAGGGGCCTTGCGCGTCCCCACCTCCCGTCGAATGCCCGTTGTCGCCTTCCTCACCGCGGTCTAGATTCCGGAGGCCCGCCAGCGACGACGAGAGAGGAAAATGACCACGAATTAATTCTTGTCGAAACACCGGCACATGACTAACGTTCCCCTAAAACCATAGTGCCTAAATCATCCAATGATCCATCTATCTGTCAGCAAAAGATTGGTCAGCTCAGAGGCAGCCATCCATCCAGGCCCTTTCTTGAGACTCTGCACTTCTACAGGACGTGAGAGTAGTGCTGTAGCAATAAATCTCCCCCCGCCCCATTTCTGACGTTTACCATCGCCGGTACGTCAACAGTCAAGGCTGCCCCAGCAGGTGTTGTCAAAAAAAGGTCGCCCCAGCTCAGATCTGCAGCGTAGCCGGCGCAGCCTGCTGGCAACCCTCCAAACGCCATCACTGTGTTGCCACGGTCGCTGCCCGTGCAGCCTGCCGCTACTCCTGCCGAGGCGAGGCTTGCCGGTGCCGCCAGGGGACCAGCCACTACGCGCCGTGGTGGCCGCTGTGTCAATCCCAGTCTCCTGTTTGCTCGACCCGCTACCACTGTAGTGTATGTGTCTTGCCTCATCTGATTGCTGCTGCCTGCTGGTGCTGGACGTAAACATGTGAATAATATGGTGAGATTGTTGGGTACGAGTACGACGGAGAATAACGCTTGGACCTTTGTACATGTACTTGCCATGACATCCAAGCCATGACGAACAACAACCCTGTTCTGAGTCCGCCACCGCGGATAGGCTCTCTCAACATCGCATTGTGAAGTGCATGAAATGGACCAGGTCGGAAGATCCTAAAACAGTACTGTATGTGACTACTGATGGAGTTCTAAGTCTAAAACCGACTCATAATTTACCTGACCAGACAGATCATGCAATGGGCTCAATCAATCACTGAACAACCAAACAGCCTGAATCATGCAATGGGCTCAAACAGCTCACTGAAACTCAAACAGCCTGTGAAACTCCTCTGGGACTGGGCGGATGAAGAGGACAGGCAGGCGATCAAAAGGTCACCTCAAATTATTGGCGTTACGGCTTCACATCAAACGACTGCAAGCCTATTTCTACCGACAGGCTGTTTTTCAGAATATTTTATTTTTACCGTTCAACACAACAGCACACAACAGCACAAGCTTTTAGGATTCAGTAACTTTTAGCTATGCAGCACAACAATGGCATGACGAAGATACGACTTTCTGAACGTGAACCCTTCGGTGGGTAATGTTCAGTTCTCACATACCAGTCCAGTACTCCAGTTCTTCACCTTTGCTTGCAAGAACAATAGTACCAACCATACAAGATCAAAGCAGACGACAACTCAACAAACAGTTGCTAGAGCAACAGCCAAACAGGTATCCAAGCTTTCAGGCTTCACATGCCACAGCAACACCAAAAAGGGCAGCAGCAGCGCAAATTTTGGGGGAGCCAAAAACAAATCAGACAATGATTCCCTGAAATCAACACAAAATTATGGATTTCCATACCATGCAACAGCCAGAGATCCGTCCTATGAACTACTTTCCCACTTCCTACCTCCAGATATAGATACTATATAAAAGTTGGAGGCTACAGGAAGGGAAGGTGGAAAAAAGCAAGCATGAAACATGGTGGCACCCCACAATTTTGTACCAACCACAATAACAGAAGGGCTGCTCAAAAAGTTGTCAATCATAGGTGTCTCAAATTGATGGTAATAATCTCATAGGTAGTTCAAGTTTCATGTCCGTTGCACTGTTGCCATGTTCAAACATTGCAATTAACACTATAAGGAGGAACTACACACCACTAAGATTATTGGAAGCGTTGATTTTAAGCTAAACAGAACAAACGGACATATAATTTGGTTGCCATTGAACGCAGTTTCTGGAGATATTTATTCGCTCATCACAGGCTTGTTCTCGCTGGCCTTGGGCCTCTGCTCCCTTTAGTTTTATGCTCCTCCATTTTCCTGTCATCAAAAGGAGCAAGCAAGACACAAATCAATTAAGTTACAGGAAGGAATACTAAAATCAAAATTGCACAACAATAATCAACTTCAAATATAAATGTGCACTACAGGTATCATTCTAATTGACGTGAAAGTACTTTTGATTATTATACTATTATCATTTTAATGAAACTAGAGGGCCTGACCCAGAGCCCCTACAGGATGATTTTATTTAAATTAAAAAGAGTATTACAAGAACCTTGTGGCATTCTTAAAAATGTTGTTTGAATACACGTTATAGGATAGCCATCTATATTGGACCAGAGTTAGTGTTACAATTCATGCAGCAAAACTACATAAAAATGAAAACTTTTTTTTGGACTTGCTGCTTCAATGCACAATTATTTCCTTTCATTAATTTAAGCTACCATAACAAAAGTGATTAGCATCCATCCACCTATAAGTGGGAGTAAGTGAGCATTGTCTACTGAACGCCCTGTACGTAGCATACATCTGTTGGACTATCTAAGAATTCAACTCCATTCTTTAACATTTTACTGAAAGTAATAAAACATTCCTGGGAATTGCTTTAAGAAGCTTAAAATTTTTTTTAATTGCTTTAAGAAACTTAAGGATTTTTTTAATTGCTTTAAGAAACACTAAATTCATGTCTTCGGACAACTGAAATAATAAACAGAAGCCTTATTAACAGTGGAAAATCATTTTAAAACACCTGAAAAGAACATAATCATTTTTCTTGAACAGGTAAAAAAGATAGACAGAAAAACACAACTATGACGTTTCTTTGAAAACAAAACAAAAATTTACTGAAGCAATAGAACACTCTTAGCTGCAGTTCTGGAGATACTGACTGAAAACACATTATGGACAGCATCTATACTGGACTGGAGTTGGTTATTAAAATTAACGAAGCAGAACTAAATCGCTCATCCAAACTGCTTCTGGATGTATGGTTTTATGTTATAGAACCTGCTGTTCATTGTGCAATAATTTCCTTTCTACTTAAGCTACCAAAACGAACCAAGCAATTACTTTCACATAGGTTTGGAGGATTAGAATATACATTTATATTTTACATAAAATATAAGTGAGCATTCTCCCCCCATGAAAAGCCCTGTATGCGGCATCACAAAACTAAAGTTTCTCGTAAGTGTAACTTGTTTGTACATTTTTCAGTTCAAAATTTTATCCAATCCATTACTACTACTACTACCATCTGTTGCACTATACCAGATGGCCCATACCAACTTTTGTGCATATGTAAACAAATTTAACTACATTCTTTTAACAATTCTTAGTGACACAAAAACATTCATAGTTCCTCATTGCACTCCAAAATTAATACACCATAACTGGTTGCTACTTGCTACTAGGTTGATTAGGAGCGCATTGCAGAATGAACAAAAACACAAAGCATCATTATCTACTTTAGGAAATAGTCACCATAGGTTCATGTCTCGAGTCAAGACAATTGAAATAATAAATAAACAAAAACCCCATTAACAGCAGTAAATGATTTTAAAATACAACAGATTAATTCGGCCAAATAAAAATGAAAAATGATATACCTATTCATTAAAATGTGAAATGATAGGATCACGCAACAACAAATAACTTAGCCACAGAAAAGTTTATAATGAAACCCTTAATTGTATTGTACTGTCTGGACCACCAGATGTCTGCTCAAAACAGACAACTCTATTCATTGCAAAGTTTGTTGCTTCTCACAAATGTAAATCAGCATAGCTACAGAAGCATCCGAATATTAGGTCATATAAATGTGCTCCACGAGTTGAAATACACATGTATAGTTTCAGAATCATTAATAGTTTAAGGATCATAGGACAATGGATAATGAATGATGCTCATATAAGGTAACAGGCTCCAATGCATACAATGGCTCCAACATAACTGGAGGTTCGCATCTTCTACAATATAAAGATGTGGCCTATGTAAGCAAGACAGATCCAAACAATATCAATTTGGTAGGGCTGATGTGGCAATTGATATACAAGTTCAAAACTGTGTTGAGGCCTTAGTTCCAACTTAAGCTTTACAATGCGAGAGCCAATCCTAAAGCATGACTATCAACCTTGATGTTCCCTAGCTTCATCTTTACTTGGGCCTGGGCGTTGGAGGCGCCACGACCAGCACCTCGTATGGCGTCCACCTAATCGAGTGAGGCGTCGCCTAGAAGTAGTTTGGTGTCGAGCAGACACCCTATAGCCCCGCCGCAATGCCAGATGCCAGTCATGAGAAGCAGGAAGGACACCAAAGACCAAGGCCCTCACGAAATTAACAGCGATCCATGGGAAATCGAGTGCGCTAGAATTGTGAGGGAACAATAGTAGATATGCCCTTTTCGCGCAGGGAAATCGACCCTCCGCAAGGGAGGAAGTGAGAAGCGTCAAAGGCCCGCTTGGTTTGTTCCTCTGTTTGGCATAGGTCATGGGCTAAATAACCCCCTTCCACACTACACAATGGCCCTGTTTATATAGATCCAGCTCCAACATTCATGTTGGATCTGCAACTTGTAGTCTAAACTATAGATGAAATGAGTCAAGTAATTGCACCAGCTCCAGATCCAAGATTTCCTGGGGCTAAAAGTGCCAAGCTCAAGATGGTTTTAGTGGAGCTGGAGCTCTGCCAAGCAGGGCCAATATATGTCATTTCTGTATTCAAGGAACCCGAAAGTCTTCTCACTGGCAGACTCTAATGCAACAATTAAAAGGTCAACCTATTCTACCATAAAATCACAAAGGAAGAGAATGCATCCAGCACTTCACATGTGTGCCATGAGCAGAGCCAAATCGACGAAGCAAAATCAGCAGACTGGACACATTTCCTCTGGTATGGGAACGGCGGAATGCAAACAACTGAGCAGTGTGATATCAGGCTTCCTCTGGTACATAAACCTTAACGAGCAAAACAAAAATCTCATCATAGCATCATCAACACCAACAGAATCTTCAAACTCAAACTCAGAGGAGCTAGTGGAACTTCATATCTTCGACTCCATGCATAAAAATCTCCAAACGTAGCACAAACGGATCAACACAGGATAAAAAGCACTACCGTCCGCATCCTCCCACTACTGTTAATAGAAAACAATTCTCCCTAATTCGTGCAAAGCCATTTTCTACTGATTCATGCAGCTAGGATTAAAACGCAATACCAAGCACACGCTGTCTCCCGTGAACCCGTCGCAATAGAACGAAGCACGAACAAGAACGTAACAGCGCCACCAAACAATTACAAAGCGACGGTGGCGGGCAAGGGTTTTGTTGACTTCGTGTGAGGAGAAAGCGGGGGCGAGCGCACACACCTCTTGTCGGCGCCGCCCTTCTGGCTGAGGAAGGAGCGGAAGAGCGGGGAGTTCACGTCGTAGATCATCTTCTCCTCTCCGCCGCCGCAGACGCCGCCGCAAAAGCTAGGGTTTGATCTCCTGCGAGCGCTTGTGGGTGATGCGTGTGCGTCCGTAAGACTGCGGGCTAGAGAGGGGGCTTGCGCCGCCGTGTCTAGTTTTGTTGCAGGTGAGATGGGCCAGAGTGCGGCGTTGGACGGTTGGAGTGGGCTGTCAGGCACGGAAGCCGTTCGGATTGGCTTCAAGAAACGAGCCGACTCGAGAAGATGCCAATGTTGCTAAAAAAACTGCTAATTCTGTTCAGATGAAAAAACATCACCAAGTAAGTTGTCATCGTAATCAAATTTTCTTAAACTACCCTTCAAAAAAAATCTTAAACTAGTGGAAAATGAGAATAGTGGTTTTAGAGTGGGAAGAGATTGCAACTTTCTTTAAACTCTGATTTTTTAGATTGTTTTCTAAATTTTTATTTATGTATGTATGAAGATGCTCTAAACTCCACATGTTTTTCATTTCCTTATCATCTGTCCAATAAATGGCTTTGGCAGCTACGCTACAATTAGGAAATCATGTATCATGCGTGTTTCTATGTGTAGGACTAAGTATCAAATGTAAATCCTTTTGCATGAGAAATTAAAACTTTGGCCTCGTCCAAAGTTAAAAGGCATTGCTCTTACCTAGTCTCTCAACTTCAAATTATAAGATGTCTTGGCTTTCTAGTAGTTTTTGCTATATATATATCTAGAAATAGCATATAACACATTGAAAGGTACTAATGGCTAGAGGGGGTGAATAGCCTATTAAAAAATTGCTAAACAACACTAAGCAAACGGATTAGACAAAAAGATGGCGAAGCTAAATAAGCGATTATACGAATTAATTAAGCAAGCCACAAGTCAAATTCTATTGTCTCTAATCCACACAAGGTCTAGTTCGCTAGTTTACTCCTAGGTGAGCAAGCAAGACTAACTAAATTACCACTAAAGCTAAACTATACTAAACAAGCTAACAACCCCAAGCAAGGCTACACAAGATATATCAAAGTAAATACATACGAGGAGTAGTGATCGATATACCGACGCGTCGATGTGTAGAGGTGGAAGCCAATCACCGTGATCAACTAGAAATCTCCAACGAGCACAACAAGGTTGACACGATCATTTTTCACGAGGTTCACGCGGCTTCTTGCGACGCTTAAGTCCCGTTGTGGCGACACACTCACTTGACGATGCTAATCTTAATGGCCGTGCCAAATCCCCTATGGGAGCTCAACCAAACGATCACAAAGAGAGGGTCAACAAACCGCGAGCAATCCACTGGAGTATGCTCCTTCGCGAAGATCTTCAGCGGGGGTAAAGAGCGACCCTCACAATCTGCGTTGTGGCCTCCAAACAAGCTCACTAGAAATGTATAGATGGTATTTATCTAATAAGTCGACTTGGATGTGGAGTTAATCTCACATTCCAATAAAAGTCGATCGGAAAGTTAGTAAAGTTAGACGGAATTAGTTATGGTTTATGACTTTGCAACATTATCGATGGTGGAGTTAATCTCACCACGATAGGCACAAAAGCTGTACCACACATTCTAGCATTGCCTACGAAACTAGTCTGTCACCCTAGCTCACAACGCTAAAGAAATGCGTGAACGGATATTCTTATAATGACACTTGAAACTCTTGCTATGATAATATAATTACGGTATCGATCCGCAAAGCGCACGGATAGAATTACCCTATTGTAGCATCTCACCGTGGATTCTATCCGGTATATCGTATTTATATTCTACCGACAAGAAAGGGATGGCTTTGGGTAGGTTGATGATTTAATATTGATTCACTTGTAGTGGTGTAATGTAGAGTAAACCATATGCATCATACTAAACTCAAACGAGGTAAGTCACATAATAAAGATAATAAGATAATAATAATAATAATGATAACATCATCCAAGTCAAAGATCATCATATGCCACTAGCTAGTATCATAAAAGGCTAAATACCATAGTATAGGTGAGATAGATGGAATATCCCTAAGTTACTCCTACTTATATGTCAATGCATACTACAATTAGTGCAATACACCTAGTCATCATTGTATGGAAGCATTATATCTACACATGGTGAATATTACTAAGGAAGATTAGGAACAAAACCAACCAACCATAGTAACAAAGTTCAACTAGCCCTACATTCGGGGGGTGGACTCCAAAGGACTCAATGGGAATATCACATCCACGATCTACCACACTTCCCAGAATATAGGGTGATGTCGCAGGCAAACGTTGTATAAACACCACGTTTACACATTGTCGACCACCCACATAGTGTACATCTAAGGGGGCGCTATACGACTCCATGCTTGAATATAAAGACGAACATACTAAACTAAATATATAATCATAATAAGCATAGAAGCATATAACTAAGAATATAATCATTAAATAGAATAAAGTCATGGCAATTGTATACTAACAAATACTTACAAATGAGATACAAGAGAGAAGCCACGTGAAGCTTCGCTCCCCGCTACTTCTTGACTATCCGGAATTCAAGACAATACTTGACTTCCTCTAGAGCTAACCTAGATAGCTATTGCTCTAATTATGGTGGAACTAGGGCTTAGGATCTTGACTTGGGGTCTTGATGATGGACTTGGTATGGAGTAGAATGAATGATGAATGAATTAGGGTTTCACCCAGGGGTCAGGGGGTCTTGTTATATAGCCCCAGAGGATGCACGGGAGCCCTTGGATCAAACCGACCTTTATGGATGGACTAGATTGCTCCTCATAGGCGGTGGTGAACCGACCTTGAATGGGAGGCTGACAAGGGGTCCCACAGGGGCGGCCGTCGCCATGCCCTGAGTGGGCCGCCGCCTGGGTCTGCCAGGTGGACCCCACCTTCCTTCTGGTGCTCTCTGGTCTCTTCTGGAATGTTCTAGTGTATGTTCCATACTGGGTTACGTCACGGATATGTCTTTATGTCGTAGGGCTTGCAAACTCTTGGGCATTTTCTGTTTAATCCCTGAAAAATATATAAATCACCAAAACTAGTGGAATCATGTTAGTCAAGCCCCTATACTATGTTGATATTTATTTTAAGCCCTTATTTTCATTTTAAAAACCTCTATATTTTATGCTATAAGGTATACCAACAATGTGTCCAACTTTTTTTTTTCATGGGACCTTCATGTGTCCCTATATTTTTTTTTCATAGCCATGTCTCTTTGAAGCACAAATATATAGAGAGATCATTATTTGGTAGAGCATGGAGTTTTTAATTCTAAGATATCTTTTTGTGTCTACTCCCAGGGTAGGAGTAAGAGCTTTTTGTATGGTGGACGAAAGCATGTTTTAGCGTATTCCCAGGGTAGGAATAGCTGGTATATGTGGAGTGTACGTGTTCTTGATCTTGGGGGCATGACAACTATCTCAACAAGGGTCAACAAGACTTGACACAAGCTCAATGCAAAGATAAGTAGCGTATATATATGGTAGGTTTTTGCGTTTGATAAACTCAGTATGGCTCTGGTAGGAATTTGCATATCATTGAGGAGCATGCTAATTGAATTTTGAATTTTTGAAAACAAATCCCAAGTTCATATAAAAGAGCAAGGTTCAAATTATCCAGCTATATCACATATTCCAATTACTTAGATAACATGGGGTCCCTATGATAGATAATTCACAAGGCATAGGAATATTAGCAAGGAATAAAGAGTATGCACATTTTTATCAAAGGATAGCATGGAGATGGAGCATCCACAAATTTTTCTTTTAGTGAGAAATAAAATATATGTTGACTGAAAGATATTGAGAGATTTAATGAGGTGGAGCTCAAGGATGATTAAATCATTTTAACGATCATACATTTTAATCTTGTTCAAAAGGGGAAGGTAAAGGATTTCAATTTTTACCTTGTGTAGTCTCCTCCCCCACACTTGTTCTTTTGGCAAATTATATAGATAGAAAAGACAAAAGGGACAAGTGTGCATCCAACAGGTTTTGTCTTGTTGATATGTTCAAAATTTAAACTTCAAAACTTTAGGAGATGTGAGAGCGAGAGCTTTGCACAAACCACCGTTTGAAGAGGAAGGAGTTCACGATAGTTATTTGTCTCATCCTTCTTTATCATGAATTGTTCGATGATTGTGCATTATGTTGGGGAGATCTCGGAAGTTTGTTCATTGTGTTGGGAGATCTCCCCCACACTTGGTCTTGTACCTGGCTTTATTAAAAACAAGAAAACAAAACAAAAGAGGAAAAACACATGGCTCTACCGGCATGAAAATCGTGGAGCCTTTATTGGGATAACTTTATTTTATTTTATTGGTTCACAACATCATCACTCAAGCAAGGCTAACATAAAGAAGCAGTGTATACATAGCCTTGATTTATCTCCAACATAAGATACTCCCAAAGATCATGACAACAAAGCTCTAAGTTCATTAACCTAGCTCTAACACCATGTCAAAGCTTGATTAAAGGAGATCATTTTTACCCTAAGCACCATGCTTAATGTGAAAGACCTATGGATGTATTTCTTAAGTAAATGCACCCAAACTCAAAGCATATGTCATAATAAGGGAAGCATGGAGTTTTATCATCATGGAGACAAAAAACAGGTGAATGAGTTGGTGAACATTTATTTCCTTTGCATACCTGGATATACTTACCGGCAACATCTATAGATGAAGCATCGAAGTTGTTGCTGCGGTTTGCGTGATGGCCCTGTCCAGGTGTACCTCAAGGCTAGGCCACATACACATGTGTATGGGCCATGGGTCTTGATGGTAGCAGCAAAGGATGAGAGACGAACCCTTCTTGCTTGTGGAAGCAATGATGGGTGGAGTCAGGCAACACTTTGGTATGTACCTTGACCATGTGGGGCCAACCTGCTCCTCTCTTCTCTTATTGATTTTTTTCTATTCTAATTTTTTTTTCTTTTCAACAAAGCAAGGTGACATCATCTTTTATTCACCATCATTTTTTTTTGTATGACACCTTGGTGTATGGAACTCGAGGTTGTCACCATCTTTCCCCCACACTTGGACTTTTGTGCAAAATCAAGTGTGCAATGTCCGGGTCTCCTTGTGAGTGTATTCCACCATCCATGAGCATCAAAGTTTTTTTTTGTGCTGATGTCGGCCCCATGTTTTCAAGCATCGCATGCCTCTTTTTATCTTCTTAATCGATCTCCACCTGAAATGGTTAGCGACAAGAATACCCGAAGGTGCATACTAACTTGACAACATGTTCTTGCTTTTATTAATAAGAGAAAGAGAAAAACTTTTTGTGCTTTTTATTTTTATGATAGTCCGGGGTATCTCCCGGTAGTCCTTTCTTTATGGTCGTAAGCTTCACCGAGGGAAAACATCTTGCAGCTAATGGTGATGAAGTTCCCATTTTCACCACTAAGAGTTAGAGTTACGCTTAAGCTGCAAGGTTAGCGTCATCGTGCTACTACGAGATTTGCAATGTTTATGATAAACATAGGCGTCAACAACCATCCTCATGAAAAGTTTGTGAACGAGGATTAAGAGAAGGTTGGGGTCCTCGCAGGGGCACGTGGTCAGAAGCGGGACAACTCTAGAGATCCAAAAAGGTGAGCATGAAATTTGAGGGATCTTAAAGGATGATTGTTCATGCTCATTAGCGGTTTCTATCTTGGTCTCTAGAGTTGGTGCCTCGTGCATGTTCATGGCTCATGAGTTTTATCCTCCCAAGATGTGTCATGAAGAACGAACATTGAATCTCGACCTTTGTCAAGAACAACGTTTTCTTGGCCAGAGGGACATGTCTTGTGTTCGAGTGAGGGCGATGGGTGGTTCGTTTCACTAAGATGCGAGAGCAACTTAGGTGAATCAAATGGAGTTATGAACTCTGCCTCCTCGAACAGGTTTTGGTTGGGAAGATGCTTTGCCTTTAGGATTTATAGGTGAGAGGCACAAGCATTCTTTCCCAACTTCTCATCATGGCTCTCCTCTATAGGTTTTTCATGAAAAAGCTTTTCTAGAGGGTAGCCTATGAGAAAATTGAAGTCAAGGATGAGATGGACGTCTAAGCACACCTCGGCTTTCGAGGTTCTGTCATCAACCTTGAATTCGATCGGGAACTCCGAAGGATGAAACATTCATTCCTCGGTGTTCGTGATTCGGGGGAGGGCTCAACAGTCGGTTCTAATGGTGGTAGGGAATGGTTCGACTGATGAGGGCTCCTCAAAGCTTGACATGCCCTGGTTTTGGTGGGGTTAAGGTTCTACAATGGGAGAAACAAGCTTCTCTAGGATGTGATCAAGGATCTTCCTTTGTTCCATTGTAATTTTATCGATAAATGACCCTCCAGTGGTCATGTCAAGGCATAGGGCAGTGTCATACTCATGGGGAGAGTCTGTCACTGATTTTTCATCTCATGTGACTGTAATAAAAAATTGTTTCCTCCCCAGCTTGACATCTACGTCCCCGGATGTTGATAAGAATTATTATTTTTTCTTTTTTTTAGGGATGCACGTTTGGAATTTCCAATTTTTTTTTTTTGGATATCAAAAATGTAAAAAACTTTTTTTTACATTCTTGTGCAGAAGAATTCGGTCATGTATGGTCTCTTGGCAAAAGCCCGTGTTGTTTGGGTTCTAAATAATTCCTTGTCGCATTTTAGTGCAAGGGATTTGAATGTTTGTACCCATAGCAGGATTATACATGACCTCCACCAATCCTTAGTAGAGTTATGGAGAAAAGTTCATTGAGGGTGTTTCCGGATCAATCGGGATTGGTGGTTTCTTCTATTGTTTGTATTTCGAGGTGTTACTGAATCCCTCAGCAAGGTCAGCCTCGAAAAACAGGAGATCCTACCATGCGGTCCCCTTGGGTTTTGGTTCAGGCAAGGGTCTCTCTAAAGGTGTATCAGGTTCGGCAACAGCCGAAGAGACTTCCCTTTGATCTACTTGGGTTCTATTCGGATGGGTTCTAGCGGGAGAGTATTCTCAAAAATATGGTTTAGGAAAGCTCCTCTTTCCGCTGGTTTTTTTATGTGAAAACGACATCTCCGGTAGTTATGTCACAAGCAGTAAGATTGATGCTCTATCAGTGGGTTTTCCAATTTCAAGCCTGAAAAGGTTTGGACCTAAACCATGGCTGTAAAGCCAGGGCGGAGCTCAAATCTTGAAGCTGTGATTGGCTTCGAAGATTGACATGGTTCTAAGAGCTCGCCCCTAGGAGCAAAAAGGTTTTTGAAAGTGGTTGCTCCATAATTAAAACTAACTAGAAATAAAAATGAAAAAGAATGGCGAGGCGGTAGGGCTCACACTGATAACTAGGTCTCACAAACTTTAACGACAACCGTTCCCCGGCAACGGCGCCAGAAATGCTTGTTGGTATTTCTTAGCGTAAGCAGCAAAGTCCGCAAGCGCACGTAAAGTACCGTTGTAGCACTTCACCTAGAAGTATTCCAGGTATCGAATTTCCACAGGGAATGGGTGCTAAGTCTGTTCTTCTAGATATCAAGGGTCAAGCATAGGAGGTGATCCTAGGAGTGATGTGTTCTTTCAGCACTTAGACTAAGTCAGGCTACTCTGTCTTCAGTGCGATCTAGTGGTATCCTGAGTAGCAATCCAAGAATGATAGTAGAGCTGATCCTGCCGTGGAGTCCACTATTTGATCAATCCTTGGTAGCCCGAAGGGGTCCTTTGGGCAGTGCTTGTTCAGGTCTGTGTAGTCCACACACATGCGCCAATCTGAGGTGTTCTTCTTCGAACCGAATCGGGTTGGCGAGCGGTCGGGATGTAGGATTTCTCGATGAATCCCGGCCTGCGAGTAGTTTCGCAATCTCCTTCTTGATGGCTTCTTTCTTTTTACGGTGAGAACCTCCTTAGTCTTTGCTTGATGGGTTTGGATCCCATGTTGATGTCAATTACGTGCTCACCCCGGCTCCCTTGGGACACCGGGCATGTCTGCGGGTTTCGTGCGAATATATCTTTGTGTTGCCTTAGGAAGCCGGTGGCGCGAGTTCCTATTTTGGAGATAGGTGAGTGCTGATGATCGCCGTCTTGGATGGATCACCACCTGCAGGTCGATGTGCTTGGCGTCGGCTTCTTCCGGGGGAATCAGAATTGCCTGCTTCTTGGCTGGTATCTCGAGTTCTTCTGGATTTGTCTCCTCTGCCATCTGGTTGAGTTCCTTTTTCTCCAAGAGCTCTCCTGTCTTGTTTGCAATCTCTATGGCTTGTACATCACACTCGAAAGCTTTCTTGAGGTCTCCTTTGATGGACAGAACCCCAAATGGTGCCGGCATCTTTAGCAGAAGATACGGGTAGTGTGGAATAGCCATGAATTTTGCGATAGCAGGCCTTCCCATGATGGCGTGATATGGTGACTCGAGATCTGCCACTTCGAACTTGATGTACTCTTGTTAACACCAAAATTTGGTAAAGCCTGGATGACAGATGGGCCGGCACACGATGGTTCGGTAAGGAGTCATTCGGCTAGCAGGAAGACAAATGGCGGTGCTGTGACATTCGAGAAGCCGCTGTTATTCGGCTAGAAGCCTGAGTCCGAGAAAGGAGCTGAGCATGAGATAGTTCGGCAAGCGTGGAGCGTCAAGAAAGATATCCGAGGATGAAGGCCCATGTCACGTGCGATTTCACGACTCCGAGAAGACTTGGAGGACAATGTATCTTAGCTAGATATTTTCGTTACATTTATTCGTAATTAGTTAGGACTCGTCAAGCCCAGGGTATAAATATAAGACCACCGGCAACTGTAAAAAAATCTACCAAATCAATACAACAAACCCGGCTCCGTGCCTTGGCTTCGGCCACCCTTCGAGTCCAGTCGTGTCGTCGATCTGCTGCGAGAGGATTCATCGACCCGTCGACCTCCGTAAGTACCGGCAACCTTGCACCATGTCTAGTATCGTCAGGCGGATTTAAATTATTGCAAGTAGTCTTGTTCACGCTTAGTATCGTCAGGCGGATTTAAGCTATCAGGGGCAAGAGGGTTCTTTTGTCGATCATGAGCCATCCGGTGGGCTAAGGTTTGGCTAAGAACTAGTTATCGGCTTCATTAGATTTTGGCAAGATCTAATGAATTCATTAAGTTACCACGTGTTGCAATGCTTTTATTTATTATTTAATTATGTTTGCACACACTTTTTGCCCAATTTAGATTGAAAGGTCTCGGCTTTATCTTATCATAGATCTAGTTGCTTTTAGTGCTTTCATTGTTTATCTCACTATGCTACTAGATCTATCTGTTTATCATAGCCGAGTTAGATCAATCTAAGTTGTCACGTGTTGTGGGTTCGTATACGTTTAGATCTTGACAGGACTATATCATCCGGTGGATACAGATCTTTGGGTTACTTCTAGAGCTAGTCATCCGGTGGACTAGAGATCAGTTTAATCTGATAGGTTTTTACGTATGAGTTCCTTCTTCATGGACCCCGATTCGGCAAGCTTGCCGAACACGGTTATGCTTTCATGTGTAATGGGTATCTATAATGATATTTATGATTTACCTTCTTTTATTTATCATGTTGTCAATTAATTCGGTCTATGCAATAGAGCTTTACGATAGCACATCATGATGATCGACTTTATTTGTTCAAACATGTCTTTTATGGTCATTCGGCAACTGTTATTGCATTACATCTTTATATATGCTTGCCGAATGCATTCATTATTTGTCGACAGATAGCTCTCATAGCTATATGTCTTTACATTTGGCCTTAGAGCCATACATGCGGAACTGTCTTGGTCTCACCAGGCATGTTCCAGATCTCACGTTTACCTCCTTGTCAATTAACGTGTCAAATTGATGGCACGCCTTCGGATCAAGACACTCGGGCAGTCGAGTAAAGCCAACTATTCCGGCTTGTCAGTGTGTGCGGCGCAGGAGTCAGGTTTTTGTGCCTACACACTTTTTGGCACGCCCGGTGGGACAACTCAAGGTCAAAACATGATGCCTGACAACGTCGACAAGGATAATGTCATTCAGCTCCAGATGGATGACCTGCCTGCCGACCTAGAGGCCATGGTGAGAGATTTGTGCGCAGCCTTCTCGCAAAAGTGCATGTCATGCTTCACCAAGCACAAGAGCGGTACTATCATCCAGAAGACAGATCTTCCAAAGATAGTGATGCCCGGTGATAAGGAATATGCTCAACAAATTTCTGATGAAGAAGAGAGGGCAGGAAAGGAAGATGAAGAACCGACTCCTGAAGAAATTCGTCGGATGGAAGAGATTGTTGCAGCTGCCGTTGGAAGAGCAATGACTAATCACAACACGGTGTTCTTCAATACTTTCCGTGACATCATGAAGAGCAGCTTTGGACCCGAGTTTGATCAGCACTTTACAGAACGGCTTGGTGAGCTTTCAGGGCCTAGATACATACATGTGCCAAAGCCACCACCAAGGAAAGGAGCTACAAATCAAGAAGCTGGAGGGGAGAACAAGACACTAGAAAAGTCAGGGAAATCCGAAGCCAAGACACATGGAGAAGCGGCGTTCGGTGCACCTGGGAATCCTCCAGTATACAATACTTACTCAATAGCTCCAATGGCCAGTGGGTTATAGAGAAATCCCTTTGGCCCTGGTTATACAGAGTTCGCTGACTACTCCACTATTCATGCTATGCCAAATCCTCGGATATAGGCCACCGACCGGTCGGACAATCTCATGGACCACAAGATTCAAATGTGGATATACTCCTAGCGAGGATGGCCGATATGATGCAACACCAATTTGGGATTAAGCCCAAGAATCGGCCTTATGTGTATAAGTCGCCATATCCTGATTGGTACAACAGAGTGGCGCTTCCTTCAAGATTGAAGCCTCCAACCGACTTGACCAAGTTCTCTGGACAAGATGACACCTCTACTACCGAATACGTCAGTCGGTATCTGATCCAGTTGGGAGAGCTTGCCAATGATGAAGCATGGAGGATTCACTTCTTCCCATCATCCCTTACAGGGCCGGCTTTCACATGGTTTGCCACGTTGCCGGCCAATTCTATTGGAACATGGTCTGAGCTGGAAGACAAATTCCATTCATACTTCTACAGTGGTTCCAATGAAAAAGAACTCGTTGACCTGATGGGGTTGACGCAAAAATATAATGAGACACCACAAGAGTTCTTGCGTAGGTTCAGAGAAACAAAGAATTCCTGCTATTCTTTGAACTTGCCGGACCATCGGTTCTTGCGTTTGTAGGCGTAAGTGGGCATGCATCCGACCATCGGGGAAAAGCTAGCCGGCATGGAGTTTGATGACCTAGGACAACTCTCAAGGCGCCATCACTCATGGCGGTCGGTTCGAGCATCAAGAAGGACACCCATTTTCAGAAAGGGGGCAACGTGTCTTATCAGACATACAACCACTTTCTGGAAGGAGGAGAAGATGAAGATGATGGCCAGGAAGACATAGCAGCTGCCGAATTCGCTTGGGGCAAGGAGCCTATCCAGGTTAACCAGCGCTGGATGAAGACACTCAAGGGGGCATATGACTTCGACGTCTCCAAGTCGGACAAGCTCTTTGAGTTCTTGGTCAAGGAAGGACGTATCAAGTTACCAGAGAATCATTCTATGAGACGTCCAGATTGGGTCAAGACTGGCAAATATTGTGGCTTCCATGATATGATCACTCACAACATCAACGACTGCCGAATCTTCAAGCAGCAGGTTCAGAGGGCCATACAGCAGGGTCTCCTCAAGTTCAACAACAACATGAAGGTGGATAAGGAGCCCTTCCCAGCAGGCATGATTGCTTTTGATACATGCATGGTTTCTGCCAGTGATCCTAAGGGCAAAGGCCCAATGAAAGTGCTGACTTCTAAAAGGGCAAAGCAGAGTGGTTCAGTTGACCCTAGTCGGCAAGTGTCTGATATAGAGCTCCAGGAGCGTCGTGTTCGGTTTCCAAACAGCTGAACAGAGAAAGGAGAAACCTCCAAACCAAGGGTGACATCTCGTATACTGCTGAATAAATGGCAAAGACAGCAAGAGAAGCAATATCGTAGAGATCAGCAGCTTGCAAGAGAACAACAGCGATATGAAGAGGAGATGTATCACCAAGAACAGGAGGAGTACATAAAAGAACGAGAGGAGTCTCATTGGGACTGTCCTTTCTTTAGGCATTGCTGGAATGAAGGCTTGAAGCTACCTGCTAGGAACAATTGCCCTGAATGCAGCGAGCAATATCACGGGTACAGACAGGCACGAGTCAACCGCTGTCCCATCCAAGAAAGACTGGGGGCACGCTTCCCAGAGGATGATCGGCGCTTAAAAAATGAAGACAGCAAACTTCACATCAGTAAAAGAATTGCAGATCAAGCATGGGCTGATGTTGAGGATTCTGATGATGATTTGGACTCTCCTCAAGAGTGTGTGTGGCAAAAGGGACAATGGTGCCCTCCTGGTCTTAGGAAGAGCCAGAAGAGAAGAGTCCAACGCCTCAGAAATAGGGAGCTTAAGGAAGCAAATGAAAATTTAACGCAAACAAGTGTGGCGCCCAAAGAAGAACACTCAGGAAGCCAGCCCATTCGGCGTAAGAGTATTATTCGCAAGTGGGCGTTCGGCAGATGTTAGCATGGTGTTCTACATCCCTATAGAGTTTGCAGCCCCTATAGAGCAAGTCACTGATGATCTAGAGGAACAAGAAGCTTATTCAGATGAAGAGGCCTATTCTGACTTTGACAACAAAGAAATGATTGATCTCCTGGGACAGTTGGCTCTTTCAAGACAAGCTGTGTTCGACAGGCCTAGGAAGCACAACCATCTAAAGCCTCTTTACCTGAAGGGATACGTTAATAGAAAACCTCTGACTCATATGTTCGTCGATGGGGGAGCTGCAATCAATATCATGCCATATACAACTTTCAGAAAGCTGGGGATGACCAAAGAGGATTTGCTCAAGACAGACATTGTGCTCAGGGACTTTGCTGGCAATCCTTCGGATACCCATGGAGCCGTTCACGTTGAATTGATGATCGGCTCAAAGACTTTGATCACTACCTTCTTTGTGGTCGATAGTAAGGGGTCCTACAGCTTATTACTTGGAAGAGATTGGATCCATGCTAACTGTTGTGTTCCATCTACCATGCATCAAGTCCTCATTCAATGGAACGGTGATGATGTCGAGATAGTGCAAGCTGATGATTCGGTAAGCATTGCCGCTACTGAGCCATCGTTCTGGGAGTATGAAGGCGTGGAGTGCTTCTCAGGAAGAGAATGGGAAGAAGGTCCTGTCAGTACTCGTTACAAAGACCAACAGCCGATCGAGATAGTCGGCTCTCACAGTAATTTTTAAGGGAAGATTTCGTGTCGACTTCTAAAAGAATCAGTTATTGCAAAATGTGATTGGCCGACACGCATGATTCAGTAGTTTGAGCAAAAAATATTTGTTCTATTCTTGAAAGATAGCCGATGTGTAAATCATCGCCTGTAGCAAAAAAATGCTCCATGAAAAATTGGAGAACAGCCGACATAAATATCTGTTATGTCGCCTTTAGTGCAAAAATATAAAAAGTCAACAATGAGACAGAAAAAGTCTTTATTCAGGGGCTTCAAGAGTTTGATACAAGAGCATTGCCGAATACATTACAAAAGGATCCTACTCAGTTCTAACCCTGGGAACTATTCGGCATCATCCTGATTGCAGCTCATCACTTCTTCTTCATGGCATCCTTGATCTTATCGACGATCTCTTGGATACGTGGCGCCGGTGGATTCACTGGCATGTCAAGCGCTCGCACCAGACTTGACACTACCTCACGAAGGCAGTTGTGGCGCTCGGACAGTTCTAAAAAATTGAGATGAACAACAATCAGGTCACCAAAACAGCAACATATGGACAGGTTAAGTTTAACTCACCACCGATGTGAACCTCCAGAGACATACGGCGCTCACGCTCTGCAGCAGCATAGGGAGCTATTACCTCCAGATTTGCCTGAAGCTCCCTGCGACGGCGTTTCTCCTCGCGCAGCTGCTTGCGAAGAGTCTCCGCGTCCGTTGGAGAATCCTCATCAGAAGAATCTGATGGGATTGGGATTGGAATGTGTCTAGTGCCAAATAAAAAGTCTGGGTGCATTGGTGATCTAAAAACAGAAAGATTAGAATACATCAAAATAAGAAGAAACTGAATCTGCAAGAATTCTAGCTTACCCGAGCGAATGCGGAGCAGGTGGAGGACCCTGAACTGTCGATTCCTTGATGATTTCTTTTCCTTTGCCCGCCATTGGGATTGCTGGTACTAGCGGAAAGTGCTTGGTGAAGAAAGGAAAGAAATTGAAGGACAGAATTGTAGTTTCAATCTCAACTGTGTTTGGACATATAAAGCCAGATACTTGATGGAAAGGAAGTTAATTGGCCGAGATATTTTAAATTATATATTTTTCAGATATTGCTTATTAAGGAAGCCAGCTCTACTCGTTCCATCTCCCCTCGGACTGACATTTTTACCCCTGGTTGGTTTATTGGGAGAAGAGAAAGGCAGGACACATTCAGTGATACAGTAAACAGTGTCCGCGAGTTTTCTGGAAAACGAATTTTTTATATTATTTGAGGATTTGGCTGATAATGACGTCAGGTAAAATTCGGTCATTTTTGTTCAAACAAGAATTTCATAAGGATATTCACGAGAAACGAGAAGAGATGAGAAAATTGGTGACAATTAATGGAGTCGCTTTTGGAGTCAAGTTTGAAAAATTATGAGGGGGCTGAGAAGGACCATCATTTTTAAAAGAATTCTAAGTTAGTCGGCAAATAAATCGGATGACCTTGAGAGGTATTTTCAGATTCGTTCGGCTGAGTCCTGTTCGGTAGCATTGAACACAGATATGGATCGGCAACACCTTATTCGTTATCAAGATGGTCAAACCCAGATTCATAAAGACAGTTTGAAACACAAGATCATAAGAGACGGAATTAAAGGAACTGGTTCTTTATTAAAGGGAGGGAATACAAGTCCATTACATATTGACTAACTTTTCCCTAATCTACAATACTATCATAGGTATTCTTCAGGAGTCCATAGGCTCGCTGGATCTTCTGGATGCGGTCAGGGCCTGGAGGACTATCCTCTTCGAGCTCCCTGATCAACCCGCCAGTGGCATGTTTTAGGTGATGGAGCCTCCTCGCTATGCCTGAAATGTGGCAAGGATTGAATGAGGAAGTCGTTTCAGAAAGCAAGAAAGGAATGCTCGGATATGATAAAACTTACGGTTGCTGTGGTGCATTTGAGCCTCGTTCTCTCTGTCAAGGGGAGCCATAGCTTCCTCTGCATCTCCCAGGATTTGGAGTGTCACCCGATGATCTTCTTTCTCCTTGTTGAGAGCTGCTTGCGCCGCCGCCAGCTAACGACGGAGTTCGGCATTCTCATCATCACTGAAGGTGTTAAAAAAGAAGAATCAGGATTGATAGATCCAAAATGAAATACTAGAGATTGAGATGTACTTACCCTGTTGCAGACCTCTTTGGGAGACGGGGATCTGCCGCCTCAGCCGAACGTTTGTTGCTTGAGCCTGCCATCTGGTGCTTTGATTTTGAAAGAAAAGGAGAGAAAGTTGGAGAATGCGAGAGAGATCTGGATAGCTGCTCTTGGTTGAAGGAGTTCACCCGTATTTATATACCGGAAGAGGCCAAGAGGGAGATTGAAACTGACCGTGAGAAAACGAAAAGATCTATTCGGTGCTTATCTTGAAAAGTGGAAGCGACCAGCTTGCCGATTCACAATTGGTGGAAATTCCGGCGACACGATTCCCAAGAGGCAACTAAAGGGTTGAAATAGTGTTGCAGGAAACTTCCAGAGAATGGGCCTTGGTGATTTTAGCCCAGTGAAAACTTGGCCCGAAGTTTTAGCAAATCGTGGTCAATTCCGAAGCAAAAGGATATCTTACTCCGAAATTGAGGGGGCATTATGTTAACACCAAAATTTGGTAAAGCCTGGATGACAGATGGGCCGGCACACGATGGTTCGGTAAGGAGTCATTCGGCTAGCAGGAAGACAAATGGCGGTGCTGTGACATTCGAGAAGCCGCTGTTATTCGGCTAGAAGCCTGAGTCCGAGAAAGGAGCTGAGCATGAGATAGTTCGGCAAGCGTGGAGCGTCAAGAAAGATATCCGAGGATGAAGGCCCACGTCACGTGCGATTTCACGACTCCAAGAAGACTTGGAGGACAATGTATCTTAGCTAGATATTTTCGTTACATTTATTCGTAATTAGTTAGGACTCGTCAAGCCCAGGGTATAAATATAAGACTCCCGGCAACTGTAAAAAAATCTACCAAATCAATACAACAAACCCGGCTCCGTGCCTTGGCTCCGGCCACCCTTCGAGTCTAGTCGTGTCGTCGATCTACTGCGAGAGGATTCATCGACCCGTCGACCTCCTCCGTAGTACCCGGCAACCTTGCACCATGTCCAAAGATCGTTAGGCGGATTTAGATTATTGCAAGTAGTCTTGTTCACGCTTAGTATCGTCGAGCGGATTTAAGCTATCGGGGGCAAGAGGGTTCTTTTGTCGATCATGAGCCATCCGGTGGGCTAAGATCTGGCTAAGAACTAGTTATCAGCTTCATTAGATGTTGGCAAGATCTAATGAATTCATTAAGTTACCACGTGTTGCAATGCTTTTATTTATTATTTAATTATGTTTGCACACACTTTTTTTTGCCCAATTTAGATTGAAAGGTCTCGGCTTTATCTTATCATAGATCTAGTTGCTTTTAGTGCTTTCATTGTTTATCTCACTTGTGCTACTAGATCTATCTCGCTTATCATAGCCGAGCTAGATCAATCTAAGTTGTCACGTGTTGTGGGTTCGTATACGTTTAGATCTTGACAGGACTATATCATCCGGTGGATACGGATCTTTGGGTTACTTCTAGAGCTAGTCATCCGGTGGACTAGAGATCGATTTAATCGATAGGTTTTTACGTATGAGTTCCTTCTTCATGGACCCGATTCGGCAAGCTTGCCGAACACGGTTATGCTTTCATGTGTAATGGGTATCTATAATGATATTTATGATTTACCTTCTTTTATTTATCATGTTGTCAATTAATTCGGTCTATGCAATAGAGCTTTACGATAGCACATCATGATGATCGACTTTATTTGTTCAAACATGTCTTTTATGGTCATTCGCAAAATCAAGTATTGCATTACATCTTTATATATGCTTGCCGAATGCATTCATTATTTGTCGACGAGATAGCTCTCATAGCTATATGTCTTTACATCCGCCTTAGAGCCATACATGCGGAACGGCTTGGTCTCACCGGGCATGTTCCGTCATCTCACGTTTACCTCCTTGTCAATTAACGGTCAAATTGATCGCACGCCTTCGGATCAAGACACTTTCGGGCAATCGAGTAAAGCCGGCTATTCCGGCTTGTCGGTGTGTGCGGTCGTTGACACCTCTTAAGCTCTATTTTTATGTGTCAACTAAACATATAATAAGGTCATAAAAAGAATAAATGCATAGAATAGGTATTACACTGACAAAGTTTCACGAGTTTTGGTGATTTATATCTTTTCAGGGACTTAACAGGTAAATGCCGAAAAACTTAGAGAAAACCCCCCAAACAATAAGAAGATTTACTATTGATGAATTTCGATCCGAAAAGTGAACTAAAACATTCTAGAAGACACCGAAGACACCGACACCCTGGGCCCATCAGGCTGGCGGCGCCGCCACCAGATCGGGCCGGCCGCCAGGGGGGGCGAGGATGTCGACCTCATCTTCCTAGGTCGGTTTCAAACCGACTTTGAGGTTGTATCTACGCCGTTGTTGAAGTCGGTTTGATCCAAGGGTCAGCATTCATCGGCCAGGACTATATAAGGATGATCCTACCTCTGGCCTCAGGCATGAAATCATTATTCATCATACTCAGCTCTGATCATAGCTAGAGCCATACCTCTCTAATTAGAAGAGCTTAGATCAAGTTGAGAGAGATTAATAGAAAGTTGAGAGATAGATCAAAGAACTTGATTAGAGTTCTAGATCTGTTCTTGAGAGATAAGAAGTAGAGTTGAGGAGAAGTAAGGAGAAGTACCGGATCCGCTTTGTGACTCTCTACGCTTGTACCTCTGGGGATCAAAGGCTTCATTGCACTTGATCTTGAGACTTCTTTGGTGGATCAACTTTATATTTGAGTAAGTTCACTTGTTTATATTTCTTTCGGTTTATGACTCATTAGAGTACTTTGATTCTTGTCGCTCTTGAATTGAAGTTGTTACCCCTAGTGCAAACGTGGTGTTTGGGCTAGATAACTCATAAATACACCCTATCTGCCGGAGCGTGATAGATCGTGGTAGTGACAGTACCATTGATTCCTTTGGATTCCACTTCCCGTAGGATAGGACACGTAGGACATAGTTGCTGGGGGAATAGTAAGTTTCGTCCTTACTTTCCTTTGAGTACGTCCCCATTAAGGAATATCTCTAAGCCTTACAAGGATATAAACTAGACAACCATAGAATTCTTCTCACCTTTTATCCGAACTCCCGTTCCTTCCTATGATCTCGTGGGGATTAGTTTTGTCTCATTATTCTCACACCATTCTCCCCGTGGATTCGATATTTAAAACCCTCTCCCGGGTGAAGTGCTCATCGTTTACGTTCGCTGCGACTATACAAATCATAAATAATTCAGTAGGATAACTTTTACCAACAAGCATTTAAAGCGCCGTTGCGGGAGAACGTTTTGCTGATTACGTGAGCTAAACTAAATCTTGTATCATATCATTAGTTTAGATTTTTTTTCCTTTTTATCTTATCTTTTTCAAAATCACTATCTAAATGGATACTACCCCTCTTTACAAATTGTTGACACCCGAAAATGGCCGGATGTATTTTCAGATGTTTGGGCATGTTAAGCTAGTCATGAACGTGATTACAACGATGGCTAGGCGACCCCTCCCAACCTCTCGACCACTCCGAGCGGCTCGCCGACCTCTGAAGCGATCCACCGACGTGGTTGTTCACGTTCACGTAGGATATGGAAAGCAAGATCGCAAGGCAAAAGGAGGTATTCATACACGTTATGGCCCGAGTATCATAAGTTGGCTGCATATATTATGTTTGGTCAATATATGGTAAGTTTCAAGTACAAGACAAGGAAGTTCTCGATTATTTGGCCAAGGCAATCAAGATGATATACGTGTATACGTGTATATGGCTATATCTTGGGATTATTGCCGTATAAAGCAATCGCTTAAGGAGGTCCATCATTGTCTTTGAAGCGCCGGGACGCTTGGGTTCGAGGAAGCAACGTCGGTCATTGAAGAAGCGAGACGCGTGCCGCGGACTTGTCTTCGTGACGCGGCGGCCCACGATGTACAACGGACGTAGCCGTCGTCACGACCGACACGCGGCATGGCGTCTGGCGCCCTCTTCCCAGCGTAACAAAACCGCTGGGCGCGAGTTCGACCGTCTTTGCCGCCTCACGCTGCGTCTGGCGAAGGGTTGTGCGTGGGGCTTTCTTTGGGATCTGCGCCCGATGACTCGAGGGACGCGTCGCGCATGACCGAGTCTGTGAATTCGAACCGATCGATTGTGATCGTGTTTTTGGAAATCTTTTGGTGATTGGAACGTCTTATGACGGTTTTCTAAAAGGATAAGACCACACTCCTCTATATAATAAGAGGTTCATGGCCGATTTGATCCCATCTACATCCAATCGACAAACACATCTACTACCGTCTTGCTTGTAGGTCATCCTTCTCTCCTTCTTCTTCGCCGCCGATGCCATGAACGGAAGATCGACGACAACAACGCCCTAGAGCGGTCAGGCCGGCTAGGGCAGCCCATAGCTGCTGCGTGCCCTCAAGGGGTCCGTCCCGGGCGTGTGGGGTTTCGGGTTTCAAGAGACTTCGCCGGCGTGTCTTGCGTACCGCGCTCCCGACGAGGCTCCTCCGACGACGTGTCTTGCGTATCGCGCTCATCGTTGGAGGCACACGGTCCAGGTGTGGATATCTCTAGGCGCTTGCCGATCCCCGATTTCGGCTTGCCCTACGTAGAGCGATCTAGCTCTTGTTTTGGTGTGTTACCGATTTTATCGTCAACACACTTTTTGGCGACTCCGCTGGGGACGAAGATTTGCTTCGGCTCTAATTTTGCAGCCGAATCTATCTGCCCTAGTTATATTTTTTGATTGATCTATTATCTTTCACGTGATCCGCGTTGCATCTAGCCTCAAGGCCGGTTGCAAGTTCTTTCCAGTGCAAATCCGACGACAAATCAGGCCTCTCAAGGCCGATTGTGCTCGTCGCGATTACCAGGTCGTTGCAAATAATCGTCAGATCAGAAAGCAACATTGGGCTTCAGCTCGCCAATTTGCTAAAGCCGTATATTGCCTTGGTTGCTATACTAGCTGCTGTGTTGTGCATCGGATTATTATATTCTACATATATAGCATACACATTAGCTCATCACGTGGAGTTTGGAAGCTACCGTGCGCTTGCATCCGAGGGAGAAGAAAATAAATCTACTATCTTGTTTGCTACCCCGAGGTGGAGTGTCTTTGTCGGTGGAAATCGAGTTGCACTTCTCGCTGCCCCACGTGAATTAAAATATATTCCGAAACATATATGGAGTACCGGGGTGATCCATCGCAATATTATTACTCCATGCACGAGGTAAAGCTTGCAAATTCATATGATAATTCTAATAATTATTTTGCAAGTAATATAAATTCTTATGATAGCATTGCTAGTTTTAATAATACCGATATGTTTCATCGGCTACTACATTTGATAATTTTCCTTCACATTATAATCATGCACCTTATGGTCAAGAGCCGATGATTGCTGAAAATTCTTTGAGTTTTAATTCTTCTAGCAACATGCAACCAAGTGCATTCATATACATCGGCTATAAGTTCACGACGTGACATGCCGATGCATGACAAAAAAAGAATTCATTAAAATTTTCTCAATCGGACCTTCTTTGAACTAAAAGATGCATTGTTAAATTTTCAAAGAACGATGCAAAAGCATAATGAAGATTTCTATAGTAAATGTCTTGAGATTACAAGAAAGAAAGAAAAGTTGCATGCTCCCTCGAATCGGGCTAAACCGACTTTAAAGTCCGCCAAGTCGATTGTTACCTTCGTGAAACAACTACCCGCCTTTGAATCGGTCAAGCCGACTTTTCGGGCGGCTAAGCCGATTGCCTCGGCAATCAATCCAAATTGGTCTCTTCGGCATCCAAAACCGATAATACCAATTTAGGAGAGGATGCACATTCTTTACCTTGCGGGAAGACACCTTCGATGGCGAAATTCGGAGAAAGATAATCCGGCCATCTTAATTCGACCGGGGCAAGCCGATTCCACTATTGGAAAAAATGTTATGATCGGCGAGCCTAGTGAGCCTAAGAAGAGAAAGCAAATCTCGGATCGTGAGGTGGTGTTAGAAAAAATCTAGTGACAATCGGGAAAGCCTCAAGATCACCATCAAGTCTTACGGGCTCGGGGGCAAGCTCAAAGTCCCATTCATAGCGAGGGTCAACCACTAGTGTCATCGTCCAAAAAGGATTGCTAGAATCAATTCTAAAGGTTGGCCAAAACAGTTATACGGTTAGTGGACGTAAAAAAATCAGCAAGACCGATTGCTCAAATCGGTCAAGCTATTCATAAGCAAAAAGTGCAGCACACACATAAAGGTGGAGTATTGATTCCTCGCCCATTAATGTGTCAAGATCTTCACCAAAAGAGAGTGTGTGCTAATGAAACTCGCAGTGGGCAGCACTACTTACCTCGTAGCCGATTGAGCCAAAGCCAATCGTGCTTCGATAAGAAAGAGCCAACTAAGTCGGCTAGGCCAACTACCTTACTTGAGATGGCTAAGCCGACCCCAGAGGCAACCGAGCTGGCTAAGGTTGCTGCCATTGAGCATGAATCGGCATTGACGACTTCCGAGTCGGCTAAGTCGATTCCTATTGTTGTAGATTTTTCCACGGTGTTTTGAAGCAAGTTTCGCCACTACTATGGTGGGTGTCGAGATGCAAGAAGAGCCTGAGGAGGAAATTAGTGGCGCTGAGAGAGCACACAAACTCTTTTCAAAGATATTGCTAACGGTGAGATCATCGAGAGCGAACCTTGGTTGCTACATCTTTTTCGTCACTAAGGTACAAAATTGCATCGGCCTACATGTTGTCTTCAATTAGAAGGCCGATGATAATGTTTTGTCAAAGTTGAAGTTTTCCCTAATATTTACTTTAGATTATGCATCTATGTGGGTAGCTTTACTTTGTTTAAGATCAATTTATACTTGGTCCCAAATGAGATATGAATTTTGCAATTACTTTGGACTTTATGATTCGAGGCCAAGATTGAAAAATATTGCTCATACCGATGTTTGTTCTACATTTAATTTTATAACATCCGGCATGAAAGATGATTGTAAAGGTGTGGCCGAATGGATTGATGTCAAATTTAATCTCTTCGCTTTAAGCATTGAAGCCGATTCTAGAAAATCGGCTTACAAATTTAATGCTCACCTTTGGTTCTATCCGTTGTGATCGTGTCTTTAACATGTTCTTTGAAAAGTAAATTTATTAGGCATATTGATCACAATGCTTTGCCATCAATTCAGAACTTGGAAGAGCTTATATATTGCAAGTTGTGTAATTCATTTGATCATAATACTCATAGTTGCAATGTATTTCATCATGGGATCCAATCGGACATTGATAATGACCGATTGAGGTTTTTGAGGCTCAACAAGTGGACCGATTAGATTCAATCGGGCCCGATGGCAAACAGGTTTTGAATCGGCTTGCACTACTAGCCGATTCACTTGAAGCTCAAGGCTCTAACGCTCAAGAGAGATGGAAGACCCTCAAGTGAAGGCAAAAATGTTATCCACAAAGTTCAAATTGAAGATATTTCAAAAGATAGCAAAGTTGCTCCAATGTTAGAAGACACCGGGGGGGCAAATAAAATCTCTCCATCTCCACCAAAAGCCGGTTCATTCCGTTGAGCAAGGGGAATCGGCCGGAGGTAATTTTTTTGCAAAGATGTTCATCAAAAGGAGGATGCTTATAAAGCTAATGGAGGCAAGGAGCATGACAAAGAAAAAGGCAATAGGAGACCCAGAAGCTTAGCTTCGAGGAGCTCTTAGCCAAATATACAAAGATAGGGGAAGCGAATCGATTGAAGAAAACCCAAGAATCAAAGTTGCCTCCAAAGCATAATCCTCAAAAACAACATTGGCAAAGGAAGGTGAATGTTCCATCATATTTCGAGCCACAACATGTGAAGTATGCAGCTCAAAACACTTGAAAGAGTCATCTTACAAAGACCGATTTGATCAAAATCGGTCCGAGCTATGCCAAAGGGAAGGTGGTAAAGCAAGTTTACCGCGTGAAGTATGATGGACGGAAAAAATATAAAATCAGATCTGAATGACACCATTGAAAAGCCGATTACATTGTTGAAAAATCTGGCTATTGATGGTAAACAAGTTAAAAATTCAACCATTTATATTGTAGGTACTAAATCTGAACAAGAAAAAGTAAAAGTACCTAAGACCAAGAGAGAATTGCTGCTGTCCACAACGAGAGACTAAACCGATATGCTCAATCGGTTTACCAAGATGGCAACAAAAAAGAATTGTAGAAGCTTCGGCCAGAGAAGCTAAGAGAAAGGGGCTTAGCATGGGTCCCTAAAATAAACATCAAAGATCGAAAGGATGATGATTAAGCAAGCGGTGCGGCGAAGACAAAAATAGAAGGGAAAGATTCAAGACACGATTGCCAAGTTGGAGGTTTGCACCAAATTATCAAAATCATTGGTCATGGCATCATCCATTTTCTCTGCCTTTGTGCATATGTGGAATTCACCTTATGGTATGCATGGTTATCCCTCATATTCTTATGTTGATCCTTGGTACGGGTCTTTATATTATGAAGGGTTGCCAAATTATTATGCTCATAGATGAACAAGAGCCGAAATATTTTATTTCGGCCATGCATACTCATGTGTGTGATTCATACACGTTACAGCCGAGTATCATAAGTTGGCTGCATATATTATGTTTGGTCAATATATGGTAAGTTTCAAGTACAAGACAAGGAAGTTCTCGATTATTTGGCCAAGGCAATCAAGATGATATACGTGTATACGTGTATATGGCTATATCTTGGGATTATTGCCGTATAAAGCACCGCTTAAGGAGGTCCATCATTGTCTTTGAAGCGCCGGGGCGCTTGGGTTCGAGGAAGCGGCGTCGGTCATTGAAGAAGCGGGCACGTCGCGGACTTGTCTTCGTGACGCGACGTGGCCCGATGTACAACGGGCGTAGCCCGTCGTCCACGGCCGACACGCAAAGATGGCGTCCGGCGCCCTCTTCCCGGCGTAACAAACCGGGCTGGACGCGAGGTTCGGCCGTGCTTGGTCGCCTCACGCCGCGTCTGGCGAAGGGTTGTCTTGGGGGCTTTGCTGGGATCGCGCCCGGATGACTCGAGGGACGCGTCGGCGCATGACTGAGTCTGTGAATTCGAACCGATCGATTGTGATCGTGTTTTTGGAAATCTTTTGGTGATTGGAACGTCTTAGGACGGTTTCCTAAAAGGATAAGACCACCATCCTCTATATAATAAGAGGTTCATAGCCGATTTGATCCCATCTACATCCAATCGACAAACACATCTACTACCGTCTTGCTTGTAGGTCATCCTCCTCTCCTTCTTCTTCGCCGCCGATGCCATGAACGGAAGATCGACGACAACAACGCCCTAGAGCGGTCAGGCGGCTAGGGCAGCCCATAGCTGCTGCTGCGGCGCCCTCAAGGGGTCCGTCCCCGGCGTGTGGGGTTTCGGTTTTCAAGAGACTTCGCCGGCGTGTCTTGCGCATCACCCGCTCGACGCGAGGCTCCTCCGATGGCGTGTCTTGCGTGCTCGCTCATCGTTGGAGGCACACGGTCCCGTGTGGATATCTCTAGGCGCTTGCCGATCCCCGATTTCGGCTTGCCCTACGTAGAGCGATCTAGCTCTTGTTTTGGTGTGTTACCGATTTTATCGTCAACACAAATACTTGGCACCCAATGGGCAATCTTGTAGACCTGTGCTATCATCTAAACCTATTCAAGCTGGATCTTATGAGTTTCGCCCCAGGTTGATAGAGATGGTCCAAAACCATACTTTTTCAGGAGAATTAGACGAAAATCCTTTTCTTCATCTCCAAACTTTTGAGGAGACATGTAAATGTCTCCATATTGAAGGCATGTCCCCTGAAACTATCCGTTGGACACACTTTCCATTCTCTTTGAAAGGAAAAGCTCGCCAGTGGTACAATAGAAATAAAGAAAGAATGGGTGGCAATTGGGAAACTTGCTTAAATGAATTTTGTGCTGATTTCTTTCCCATGTCCAAACTAGTTAACTTTAGGCTCTCAATCCTATCCTCTAAACAAAATATACCTTTTCATTGTTAGATTAATTTTTGTTGAGAGAATAATCTGTTAAAAAAAAAACCCAAGTTGCTTAAGTTGTTGTGAAATTTGAGATAGAAGTTTGATGAGAACTTAATTCTTGATATCTTTTCTGCTGGAGAATTTATTTCGAAAATATTAAAAATAATAGCTTTACTTCATCTCTGTGGAAAATGTTATATCCTACTACAGCCATGCTATGAATATTAAAACCAGCAGTAAGCTATTTGCTTTGTGTTGAGCTTTTGTCAAATTTTGTGACCCAAGTTGAGAGACTTGTCTAAAGATCAAGATCACGTACACTTGTTTTTATTATTTTTATGCTCCAATTGTTGATCTCTCTAAAATCAATAAATAATTTTTGTACAGCAAGGCATGGGCTATGCAAAAATAATATTTAAAAAAAAAAAGAGAGAGAAAGAAAAAAGGGAGATGAAAAATGGACAAAAGTCCTACGGGCGAAAGAGCCTACCTCCCTAAGAAAAAAAAAAAGGGGAGATGAAAAATGGACAAGTGTCCTACGGCGGTAGTAGAGCCTACCTCCCTAAGAAATAAAGATGAAAAATGGACAAGTGTCCGAGGGTCGATAGAACCCACATCTTTAAAAGAGAGGAAATAAAAGACAAAAGTCTAGGGTGAGTAGAACCCACCTCTCTAAAAATAAAGATAGCCCATGATCTTGTTTGCAAAAATATTTATTTCAAAGAGAGAAGAAAATAAGAGCATAGTAGAATTAGCATACACATGCACATCTTGATCTAAGAGGATGTTTTTCCTTGATCCATTTTTGACATTGCAAATACATGCAAGGTAAATATGCTATGTCTTTGATGAACCTGAAACTCCAGATACAGCTTTATTAGAAGTGAATATTTTAATTACATATGCTCTGTGAGGATCCAAAAATACTACATATATATATATAATTATTGAGTGATTCGAGAGTACCACAGAAGAAAGAAAGTAAGCTATATTTCTTTTCAAAAATTATTGCAAAAACTCCAGCTGATTTGATTGAAGGAATAAGGTACTCTGATATTAACTGTCTTGTTTCTCAATTATTTAAAGTTCTTGGTAAGATTAATAAAGTACAAGTTTGATCATGAGATTGTTTTATTTTTGCTATACTTGTCTTGCGGCTTTGTTATAACCATCCTTTTATCGAGACGCAGTAAAAGCCTAAGTGTGGGGAGCTTGTTGACACCTCTTAAGCTCTATTTTTATGTGTCAACTAAACATATAATAAGGTCATAAAAAGAATAAATGCATAGAATAGGTATTACACTCGACAAAGTTCCACGAGTTTTGGTGATTTATATCTTTTTTCGAGGGGACTTAACAGGTAAATGCCTGAAAAACTTAGAGAAAACCCCCAAACAATAAGAAGATTTACTACTTGATGAATTTCGATCCGAAAAGTGAACTAAAACATTCTAGAAGACACCGAGAAGACACCGGGAGAGACCCGACACCCTGGGCCCACTATGGCTTTGGCGGCCGCCAAATTCAGATCGGGCCGGCCGCCCGGTGGGGCCAGTTGTCGACCTCATCTTCCTAGGTCGGTTTCAAACCGACTTTGAGGTTGTATCTACGCCGTTGTTGAAGTCGGTTTGATCCAAGGGTCGGCATTCATCGACCCGGGACTATATAAGGATGATGCTACCTCTGGCCTCAGGCATGAAATCATTATTCATCATACTCATTTCGATCATAGCTAGAGCCATACCTCTCTAATTAGAAGAGCTTAGATCAAGTTGAGAGAGATTAGTAGAAAGTTGAGAGATAGATCAAAGAACTTGATTAGAGTTCTAGATCTGTTCTTGAGAGATAAGAAGTAGAGTTGAGGAGAAGTAAGGAGAAGTACCGGATCCGCTTCGGTGACTCTCTACGCTTGTACCTCTGGGATCAAAGGCTTCATTGCACTTGATCTTGAGACTTCTTTGGTGGATCAACTTTATATTTGAGTAAGTTCACTTGTTTATATTTCTTTCGGTTTATTACTCATTAGAGTACTTTGATTCTTGTCGCTCTTGAATTGAAGTTGTTACCCCTAGTGCAAACGTGGTGTTTGGGCTAGATAACTCATAAATACACCCTACCTGCCGGAGCGTGGTAGATCGTGGTGGTGACAGTACCATTGATTCCTTTGGATTCCACTTCCCGTAGGATAGGACACGTAGGGACATAGTTCTTTGGGGAATAGTAAGTTTCGGCCCTTACTTTCCTTTGAGTACGTCCCCTATTAAGGAATATCTCTAAGCCTTACAAGGATATAAACTAGACAACCATAGAATTCTTCTCACCTTTTATCTCAACTCCGTTCCTTCCTATGATCTCGGGGATTAGTTTTGTCTCATTATTCTCACACCATTCTCCCCGTGGATTCGATATTTAAAACCCTCTCCCGGTGAAGTGCTCATCGTTTTACGTTAAACTACTGCGACTATACAAATTATAAATAATTCTGTAGGATAACTTTTACCAACAGCGGCGCAGGAGTCAGGTTTTTGTGCCTACAACTCTGTCCGGTAGTTGGATGGAGATCCAAATGTGACTGGCAAGGTGACTTGTCCGATTGGTATGGCTGCTCGTCCAGGTACTATCCCATAGAAGGGAGTGCTGGAAGGAGCGATCAATCCGGAGAGGTCTAGTCCCATCTTGTCCAGTGTTTCTGAGAATATGATGTTCAGCCCCGCTCCTCCGTCGATCAACACCTTGGTAACAGTTACTCCAGCTATCGTGGGTTCTAGTACCAAGGGATACAGGCCGGCGTTGCCTACACTTGTCCATTGATCCTCCCTGGTGAGTTGAATCGGGTATTGGGACCAGTTGAGGTAGCGCGGCGTTGCGGGCTCTACTGCCATGATTGATCAGAGTGCTAGCTTATCTTGTCTCTTGCTCTTTGATCCGGGTACTCCAGAGAATAATATGACGTTCAAAGATCTCGTTGCTTTCTGGAAATCTCCTGTCTTTGGCTCTTCGCTGGCCTCTTCTCTGTTTTCTTGATTGTTCCCCTTTTGAGTAGAGTTGTTTCCTCCCTTGTACTTCTCCTGGAATGTAGAACAGCTTTCGAGCATGTGCTGAGCTCCAGGGTGGTAGATGCAGGGTAGGTCTTCTAGCTTGATATTGCTTCTGTTCCTGTCGTCGTTGTTGTTGTTGTTGAACTTTTGTTTGTAGGGCTTCTTTGACTTTTCCGCCATTGCGACAGTGTTGTCTGGTCCTCGCTTCTTTTGCTGTTGAGAGTTGTTCTACTCCTTCTTCGGGCCTTCCGAGTTCTTTCTTTCTGGAAAGAGATCTCGGGTTCTTTCTTCAACTCCGATCATCTTCTCAACGGTAAGCTTGAATTGCTCGTTTGTCCTCGGGTTGTCTTTGTAGAAGTCCGAGAACTGCCATCTTGAGAAAATTCCATTGCCGAAGGCGTCTATCACTTCTCTTTCGGTGATATCATGCACTTGGGATCTCATCTCTCCAAATCTTCGGTAGTAATCTCTCAAGGATTCTCCTTGCTTTTGCTTGAGGCTTTTCAGCTCAGCCTAAGTAATAAGATGGGTGATGATTCCTGCGAAGTTGCTGCAGAATGCTTTCTGCAAGTCTTCCCAGTATCTGATTGAGCCCTCTTCAATCTTGTCGAACCATTGGAGCGGTAGAGCCTCTAGGGCCATGGGAAAGAAGACAGCTTTTGCGTCATCATCTCCTCCAGCCAGCTCAATGGATTGCGAGTAGACTCTGAGCCACTGTCTGGGCTCTGTTTTCCCATCATATTTTGAGTGGTTTGAAGGTTTGAACTTTGGGGGTAGCTTGACCTCTTGCAGTCTTTCCGCGAAGCAAGGAAATCTGTCGTAGCTTTCTGCCGTTCTTTCTTCAAGTCTTCCTGAGGTTCTTCCTCCTCTAGAATGAGTTCCAGCAGGTCGATATGTCGACTCTGCGACTTCTTCTCATCGGCTTGGTCTTGGAGCGGGGCTTTCCCTCGGGGGTCTCTGGTATCGTCTACCATCCCTCCGGGGTGGCCTGGAGTTCTTGGAATCCTCTGGCCTGCTTAGCCTCTCGAAGACGTTGAACCGACTTCTAGGTGCATGAGAGCTGTTTGCCCATGACTGTGATGTTCTAGGATCTCTTTCACGGGTAGCCTTTTGCAAGGCCTCCTTGATGAGCCTCTCCTCGTCATTTAGATCTGTAGGAGTCTTCAGGCGGTCAATCAACCCTTGTAGCCTTTCCCGAGCTACTCGTTGGTCGTCCTCAGCTTCTCTTTCGGACTTCAGTCTCTCGTACCGTGCATCGGCGATACTTGTTCATGGCTTGCATGCGTGCATTTGCTTTGCCGGTGTCCTCCCTTCACTTGTTTCTTTTCAGCCTTTATTGACGTTGATGTTCTCCTTCGTGTTCAAGGGATGTATTCCTCACGGGGTTCTTGTCAAGATGAGCCCTCTTTTTAAGCCCTCCAAAGGAATTTCCAGCCTTCTCTTGAGTTGTCTTGGCGCTCCTTGAATACGTGAATGTCGAGTTGTGTAGTCCGGGCTTGGGAACTCCGAAAGGTAGTGCGAGGCTGGTGTCGAATTGTTTCGAATTTGCCTTCTTTCTCCGAGTCGAGGTAGCCTTGGTCGAAAAAAGTTTCCGAGTTGGGTAAGCTTCCCTTGTCTGCAAGTCGGGTAGAGTCGTGCTTCGAGTTGCTCTTGGGAATTCGCACTTGAGCCCTAGTTGTCCACCTTTCCCGAGAGTCCGTTTCGGGTTCGGGCCCTTTCTTCGGGTTTCCGGGGCTTCAACTGTTCTCCGTCTTGGCGAGGCAGTTTCGGTAGCGTCAATTGCCGGAGCTTCGACGAGTTCGGTTCTTCGGTTTTGGATTCCTCGATGATGCGGCTTCGAGTCTTGCCGCGTCGTCGATCTCAAGCCCATGTTCTAAAGATGATCGTCCTCCTCGTGAGCTCATGATCATGATGAATGCGCTGGACTCTCGTGCTGAAATTCGACGAGAGCCCCTACCGGCGCGCCGGTACCGACATGTTTACGATCGAGCCTGCCACGGGGTGAACCGGCGGTTTGTTGGGCCTCGATGAACCTGGAGCCCGGCGGTTTGTTGCGCAGTGACATTGAGAGCGGGGTTTTTTATACGTGTTCGGCCCTCGATCAAGGATTGAGTAAAGACCTTTATGTCCAGTCGGGCGTGAGCCTGTTTTTGATTGATGGGGTCGGTAGAATCGACCGTGAAGCTTACGGCCGCTTGATCGTGGTCAAGCTTGTGTTCTGTAATCACGCTCTTCTCTATGAGGTGTTCCTTGGCCGCCTTTTTATAGTCTAAGGAGCCAAGGAACTCACCACGGTCCTAGTCGGATCTGAGAGGGGTTGTCCGTAGAGGAATCGAACACCCAATCCTCTAAACAAGGTAACCCGACTAGCGTTCTATCCTAGTTACAGCCAGAAGTCTCCGTAGCTATGCTTCCACGCCTTCTTCGAGTTGTTTGTAGCCGCAGGCTAGGATAGAACCCTGCGAACAACTCGGTAGAGTTCTTTGGTGATCCTGTATCCACAACAATACCAACATAGCTTACAAGGATAAGAATTAGACAACCATAGAAATCTCCTTATCTCTTTATCTTCTTCGGTTCCTTGACTACTTTGCTTTCGAGGATTAGTTATATTCCTCAATTATCCTCACACCATCCTCCCCCTGCGGATTCGATATAAAACCCTCTCCCGGGTGAAATGCTCACTAGTATCCGTTAAACTATGGATTATTATAAATATTCTCGTAGGCTTATCAAATACCAACAAGCATTTCGGCGCCGTTGCGGGGGAGAATGGTTCTTTGAGAAAACATTGAGTATAACTAATCTTGTACCATATCTTAGTGTAGTCTTTCTTTTTATTTTTTTTTTTCTTTTTATATCTTTTTTGGGATCCTCTGATTCCACACCTATCCTTATACTTGAATCCATAAGCACAAGTTCAAAGCACTAGAATCTATAGAACCTATACCCCTTGGCTTTGAGCCGTGTCTACGGTTGATCAAAAGGATCATGAAACAACCCATTATAGGAGAGAATTCTGAAGTTAACCTCAGGCCAAATCCTATCCTTTAAAAAGGATAATATATTTGGGGCTCATCCTAGAAAAGTTGTTCGCATGACCATCATGTAGTTTTCTGGAGGAACTTTTCTTTCCTTTTCTAAAGCAAGGTTTGTCCTTGACAAACTCAGTGGGTGTGATCTTTTTCTTAGACTTTTTCATGATCACCCAAAGGAAGAGAAGGAATCATCCTCTAGACCATAGAAGAAGTTTTGATAGCCAGATCATAATCATTCCAATCCTTTGATTAGCTACCAATCCTAAATCATCCATACTCTAAAAACACCTCCAAGGGAAGAAGTAATTCTACCCTTGATTCTTTTAAGGTGATGATTTTGGGAGACAAACTTCTAGCTTCACAGGAGACCTTTGAGTGCCTATAAACCAAATCCTCTTAGAGAAGAGTCTCTTAGAAAGCATCCTTATTCTTATAAAGGACATTGGGAGCCGAAGGATGGCATATCTAATGATTCCATAGAAGGAGAGCAAAGCTATCTAGAATCCACTCATGTCTTCCCTTCTATTTGAGACTAGATAACTTATCCAAAACCATATTTAACCTCATCCTTGACCCCAATGAATCCTCTAGTGTTCTTTTTCTTGAGTCTAACTACGATCTTAGAAATCCTAAGTATAGACATCATGAAGGATCTAATGAAGACCAAGAAGAGCATTATCAATGGCTGGAGAACATCCATGAGCATAGGAGTTACATCCTAAATATTCTATCCAATCCTTGCCCATCTCTAATCTAGCAACTTATAAGATCTCAAACCCCTTGAGATAATTGTTCATAAAGATTTAGAAAGGGTGATTGTTATTGGCTTGAAAGCTGAGATTGGTAATATAAGAGAAAACCTCTTTATCATCTTGAATCATAAAGGCTTTCCAAGGACGAGCTTTTTGTCCTAAAACAAGCACTCTAGGGGAAGTAATATAAGTATAGATCTTTTGCTAAAACATCCCTTGTGTAGTGAGCATATAGAAATAAATTGTGAATATTCCTTCGGGTATTTTTGTTACTAACCATTTCAGGTCAAGAGCAAAAAAGAACGAAGGATGACAATGTAAAGGTATGTCTAACCAATTATCATGCAACATGAAATCATATGCATAGAAATATTTCTTGCCATGCCGCTACATTATCTTGGTTGTCTCTACCTTAAAGACATGCTAAAGTTGCTACACTTTTTTTCATCTCGCTTGAATAAATCTCTTTAATGTTTTCATTATCTACTATATTATATGGTTTGGTTTAGATGTACTTTCATACACCTTCTTTAAATTAGGCATGGTCCTTGTTGACAGTCCTTAATGCATATATTTTGACCGCCAAAAGTGCACTAAATGACAAACATTTCATGTCTTATCATAAGCAAAATATTATTTATTTAACAAGTTCCACGAGTTTTGGTGCTCCAGGTTGTTTTGCAGGAATTCCTAATTTTTTGCAGATAAAAACTATCTTAGATGAAGAAACGGAGTACACCATTGTGAAGAGCTCGTCGCCCGATCGAAAACGGACATATGATTTGCTATTTTTGAGCTCCCAAGAATAAGTTATGAATTTTTGAAAATAAAAGGGAGCACTGACGTCATCGCCGACGTCCGCCCCCCGAGTCAACACCGACCACCGCTAACAATCGGGCCCGGAGGCCCACGATGGCCAAACAGCCGCACGCGAACGCCTGCACGGTCAATTTGAAAACGACGACGACCACGTGGCGCCGGGTGGTTGGCTCAGCGGGAGCTGCGACGCGGGCGCGGCGCCAACCGGCCTAGGGGGCACGTGGCGCGCGGGAGTGGAAGCGCCCAAGGCGGTGCGCGGCCAGCGCGGTTCAGCCGCCCGAATCCGGCTGACCGACCGGTTTTTCTCGCAACCGACTTCATTTTTCTTTCCGAAATAGCCGACGGCCGGTTTTCGCGGTTTAGCTCCGGTTCAGGCCCTTCCTGGCCGGTTTTGCTCCGGTTTTCAAGCAGCTCACAAGGAAACTTCCTTGCCGACCTCCCAGCGTCGGTTTGCATGGCTTAGAGGTGGTAGGAAATGTTTCCAAGTGTAGAGATGGCCTCTCTTCCCCTTCTCCTATAAATAGAGGCCATCTCCCTCCATTGTAAACACATTCTACTCAGTAAAGCTCCATTTATACATCATATACATTGAAGTAGTGTCCCTCTAGGTGCTCTCCACCTAGTTGTATATTTAGAAAAGAGGAAGAAAGTGAGAGGAAGAGAGCGGAGGAGAAGCCGAGTTCGCCGGAGTTCGTCCCGAGTTCGTCGGTTTTAAGCCCCAACTCTTCTACCTCTACGGAGCCAACTCTTCCCAAGTTCATCCTGGTTATCTAGTGGTAATTCTGACTTTATTATTTGACTAAATTCAGTCCTTACTCTATTTTACTTGCTGGATCTCCGTTCTACCGAAGGTTCTAGTTTTCGCGCGAAACTAGTTTCATAATCGCTAGCGTAGACGCGGTGTCTGGGCTAGAGTTTACCTGAGATTGCGCCCAACCTTACGGATAGTTGTGGTAGCCCCGGAGGTGACAGCTCCACCAGGGCCTTCGTATTCCACCACGTGCTAGGTTGGTGTTTTCGTAGAGCTTTTGGTGGCTTTCCCGATTACTTTCTCCCGTCTTTTTTTAGAATCGGAAGGGTCGCGTGCTCGAAGCAAGTAAAGTTTAGTAAGCCTGAACCTTGGTATCTAATAAACTCGAAAAACCTTAGAGAACCCCTTTCTTCCTACAAAAACATTCTTTCTACCTTACCGTGGACGATCTTGATTCTTCTCTAGTTCACTTCTCGTTCCCCGTGGAAATCGATACCCTGAATACTTCCGGGTGAAAGCTACAACGGTACTTCCGTGCGCTTGCGGACTTTTCTGCTAACGCTAAGATATACCAACAAGCTTTACGCGCCGTTCTTGAAGAACAAGCTATTCTAGGAACGAACCAAGTCGTCCCGTGTATCGTTTTTTTCTTTTACCACCACTCACCATATGGATTCCACTCCTATTCGTAAATTTTCCGCACCAAAGGGCGAGTTCTTAGAAACCACCACAATCATCGAAGCCAATCACTTTGCTTCGGCTATGAACTCCGTCCCCGCTTTATAGCCATGGTAAAGGACCAAACCTTCTCTCGGGCAAGAGGATGAAAATCCTTATACCCACCTTCGGGAATTTGAGCATTTGTGCTCTTGCCTTCATATTGACGGCATGGCACATGAGACTATTAAATGGAAATTGTTTCCGTTCTCCCTTTTGGGAAGGGCGAAACAATGGTATGCTCATACCGTTGGAGGAGTAAACGGAAATTGGGATGAACTTCGGAACAATTTTTGTCTCGCCTTCTTCCCTAACTCCCAAGTTATGGCCCTTCGATTAGAAATTCTTTCTTTTCAACAAAAAGAGAAGGAGACTCTGGGAGCAGCCTGGGCTAGGTTCACAAACCTCATAAATACTGGCCCAAACCTTTGTTTGCCCGACCATGTCCTTCTGACCCATTTCCACGGTGGTCTTAACAAAGAAGCTGCTCTCCACCTCGATACATCTTTTGGAGGCTCGTTCACGCATGTGACCATTAGCGAGGGGAAAGCCATTCTCGAGAAAATTCTTGAAAATACCCCTTACACTGGTATCTATGATGAGCTTCCTGAAGAAATAATAGAGTCAGGCCCTGACCAAAATGAGGAGGCACTCACAACCGTATTCGAAACCCCTTCAAACCTTCCCCACGATCCGGTTATCGTAGAACCTCCCACAAAGGGAACACACCATAATGGAGAGGATGATGAACCACACCCCTCTTCATTTCCCTTTGAATTCGAGGAAGATCTTTTTGAAGATTTTGGAAATGCCTCGAATTTCCCGGTTCAAGTGAGACCTCAAGTGCATTCTCAGACTTGACACGGGATGATGGTCCGCAATATGAGTCCTTCCAAATGGAACACATTAAAGGACTCTCGGCCATCATGAGTCATGTGGTGGTTGGCGAGAATCGGAGCTATCCACCAAATAGCCCGAATTATTGCCCCGTCAAATGCCTTTTCATGTACCTTCATGGACACCACCATAGAGGCTCACTATAGTCCTACCGTTGGGATAAATATCATTTCAAAACATTTGGCTAAAACACTTTGCCCCAACGAGTATGTGATCCCATCTCGCAAACTTTTGAGAATTCCTTCGGGACTTACTCTTGAAAGTTATGGGGTCTTGAGGTCTATGCCTTTATTCATAAAAGGCTATGAGTATAAGCTAGATTTTCATATCTATGACCTCTCAGGCATGTCCCTCTTAGTTGGCTTACCACTAGGAGCACTTTTTAAGGAAAGACCAAAACAGGGTCTCTTGAATTTGAAATTAGGAAGCTCTTCTATCGTTGTCCCGCTTTCACGCTCAAACAACACGATAGTAGAACCCAAACCTAAACGAGACCCTATGGAGGATGTTTTGATGGCCTACCTAGATGACTTGACCGAACCCGCTCTAGACGTTGAAAACTTCATTCAAGAAGAAGAAGAGCCGGCGTAACCCATCGAGCTAGACCAAAATGAAATACCATCAAAACCCTCCATTGAGCTTAAAGAACTCCCTCCTGGCCTGAGATATGTCTTTCTAAATGATAACCGTGAAACCCCTGTCATCATAAGCGATAAGCTCTCCCAAGAAGAAACCCAAAAACTTGTCGCTGTCCCAGAAAGACATAAATCGGTAATAGGCTACTCGCTCGAGGACCTAAAAGGGCTTAGTCGTACTCTCTCACTCATAGAATCCCAATCGATCCTGATTCTTCACCATCTAGGGAACACCAGCGGAGACTTAACAATGCTATGTGTGACGTTGTTAAGAAAGAGGTCCTCAGACTCTTGCACGCCGGGATCATCTATCCTGTGCCTCATAGCGAGTAGGTTAGTCCTGTTCAGGTCGTGCCGAAGAAAGGAGGGATGACAGTCGTTGAGAATGAAAAGAACGAACTAATCCCTTAACGTACTATCACGGGGTGGCGGATGTGTATAGATTACCGAAAACTCAACAAGGCCACTAAGAAGGACCATTTCCCCTTGCCGTTCATTGACGAAATGTTAGAACGCCTCGCGAACCATTCCTTCTTTTGCTTCCTTGACGGGTATTCCGGGTATCACCAAATCCCGATCCACCCCGATGACCAAAGTAAGACCACATTCACATGCCCGTATGGAACTTACACATACCGACGCATGTCGTTCGGTTTATGCAACACTCCAGCTTCTTTCCAGCGGTGCATGATGTCTATCTTCTCCGACATGATTGAGAAAATCATGGAGGTGTTCATGGACGATTTTACCGTCTATGGCAAAACCTTCCGCATTGTTTGGAGAATTTAGAAAAAGTCTTCTGTGGTGCGAAGAAAAAAAAATACTTAGTCCCGAACGGGAAAAATGTCATTTTATGGTTCAGGGAAGGGATAGTGCTTGGACACATGGTATCCGCTCGTGGGATAGAGGTGGACGAGCAAAAATTGAAGTCATTGAAAAACTTCCACCTCCCACGAATGTGAAAGGCATCCGTAGCTTTTTAGGCCATGCAGGGTTCTATAGGCGATTCATCAAAGATTTTTCTCAAATTGCTAGACCCCTGACTAACCTTTTGGCTAAGGATGTGCCTTTTGTCTTTAACAATGAGTGCCACGAAGCTTTTCAAATTTTGAAACAGGCACTCATCTCGGCTCCAATCATCCAACCACGATTGGAAGTTGCCCTTTGAAATCATGTGCGATGCTAGCTACTTTCTTTGTTGTTGGTGCTGTTTTGGGCCAAACAGAGGATAAAAAGCACTATGCTATATCCTACGCTAGCAAAACTTTATCAGGGGCACAGCTGAACTATGCCACAACTGAGAAAGAGTTGTTGGCTGTGATCTTTGCAATAGACAAGTTTAGATCTTACTTAGTGGGGGCAAAGGTAATTGTTTATACAGACCATGCTGCACTCAAATACCTCCTCACTAAGAAAGACGCTAAACCCCGGTTAATCCGATGGATCCTTCTGCTCCAAGAGTTTGACATAGAAATAAGAGATAAGAAAGGGGTAGAAAACTTGGTAGCTGATCACTTGTCTAGGCTTCATCATAGGGACGCACATGAGTTACCCATTAACGATTATCTTAGGGATGACACACTCCTCAAGGTAACGGACTCGGATCCATGGTATGCAAATATTGTCAACTATATAGTTGCAGGATATGTTGCACCAGGGGAGGACAAGAGGAAGCTCAAGCAACAAAGTCGTTGCCACCTTTGGGATGACCCGTACCTCTACCGAGTTTGTGCCGATGGGCTACTGAGAAGATGCGTCCCAATGGTGGAAGCCACAAAGATCATTGAAAGATGTCATGCATCACCCTACGGAGGCCACTATGAAGCATTCCGTACACATGCCAAGATCTGGCAGAGCGGCTTCTTCTGGCCAACAATGTACCAAGATGCGAAAGAATTTGTCAGAAGATGCGCTAGATGCCAGAAACATGGAAACATCAATGCTCGGGATGCAATGCCGCTCATGAACAACCTCCAAGTGGAGTTGTTTGACGTTTGGGGGATAGACTTCATGGGACCATTCCCAAAGTCTGGAGATTCCGAGTACATATTGGTGGCAGTGGACTATGTGTCCAAGTGGGTAGAAGCACTACCCTGCCGATCCAATGACTCGAAGCACTCCACAAAGATGTTCCATGAAGTAATATTCCCACGGTTTGGAACACACTGAATGGTCATAAGTGACGGAGGGTCACACTTCATCGACAAGACCTTTCGGCAGTTCCTGGCCGAACATGGAGTCAAGCACAATTTTGGAACTCCATACCATCCCCAAACAAACGGTCAAGCTGAAACGTCAAATAAAATGATAAAGAACATCCCGCAAAGACCGTGGAGGAGATGGGGAAGAAATGGAAGTACCAGCTGCATGATGCACTATGGGCATACTGTTGGTATTTGTTAAGCCTACAGAAATATTTATAATAATCCACAAGCGAACGGATATTGGTGAGCATTTCACCCGGGAGAGGGTTTTATATCGAATCCACAGGGAGGATGGTGTGAGGTAACTAAGGAATATAACTAATCCCTGAGCAGTAGTCAAGGAACTGAAGAAGATAAAGAGATAAGGAGATTTCTATGGTTGTCTAATTCTTATCCTTGTAAGCATATGTTGGTATTGTCTTAAAGGGAAGCACCCAAAGGAAAACATGGGCGAAACATGCAATCCTCCGGCACTTACATGCCCAACTTGTCTTATAGACGGAGGGTGGATTCCAAAGGACTCAACAGGACTTGTCACTCCCGCGATCTACCACACGACCCGGAATATAAGGTGTCATCACAAGCAACCTCAGTCTAGGCACCATGCCTAAACCTAAGCTACCCCTCTAATCTATAGCGTCCTACAGATTAAAGTACTCAAACAAGAGTTGTGAACAATAAGAACAATAAGAACATTTACTTACTCAAATAAGGAGTTGATCCACCATAGAAGTCTCGGGATCAAGTACCAGTGTTACTGGGACTTGATTCCGATAGTACAAGATGTAGAGGAGTCACCGCGGATCCGGTGCTTCCTCCGCAGCCTCTTCCCATCACCAACACTTTAACTCTAGGAACAAGATTAGTTCTAGTCTCTCTAATGAGGACTATGGCTCTAATCTCTTCTTAACTCTTACTCTAATCCACTTCTAATTACATGTCTAATTCTACTTCACTAATCTCTTAGAGAGAGTTGATCCTTACAAGGGACCCGTCTACAACTAAGAGATAATGAGATAGAATGAGATAGTAATGAATTAGGGTTTAGCCCTGGGGTCAGGGGGTCTTCTTATATAGGCCCTGGCGATGAACGATAGCCCTTGGATCAAACCGACCTTGGCAACGGTGTAGATACAACCTCAAAGTCGGTTATAAACCGACATAAAAGATGAACCTGATTGGGCATAATTGCCTGGCGGCCGGCACAAAATTGCTGGCGGCCGCCGGGTAATTGCCTCCTCTCGACCTCGTCTCTTACGGTGTCCTCTCGGTATCTTCTAGAATGTTTTAGTCCACTTTTTCGGGTTGAGTTACTTCACGGTCAAGTCTTGTCATTGTATGAGATGTATATTCGGAACTTTCTCCATTCTTCTCTGCATTTATCTATTAAGTCCTTGAAAATATATAAATCACCAAAGCTCATAAAATTATGTTAGTTAAACCCCTAGACTTAGGTTGATATTCAATTTAAGCCCTTATTTCATGTTAGTTGACTAGTAATTTTATGCTATAACAGTGTCAACACATACCGAACGGCATACAAAAACGCCCATAGGCATGTCACCATATCAGCGGTATATTGAAAAACATGCCATCTACCGTGGAGTTGGAGTTTAAAGCCCACCGGGCGATCAAGAAGTGGAATATGGATCTCCACCTAGCCGGTAAAAAAGAGACAAATGCAAATATATGAGCTAGAAGAATGGAGAGAAAAAAAGCATACCACAGCTCCAAGATCTACAAAGAACGAACAAAGAGGTGGCGACAAAAGAATAAAACATAAAGAGTTTACACCTAGAGATAAAGTCCTGATGAACTCTTTGGTCATGGAAAACTTCGTAGTAAATGGGAAGGGCCGTTCAAAGTAATCGAGACCTCATCACATGGTGCCATCACACTCCAAGATGATGAAGGTAATCTATTCAAGGTAAATGGCCATCGCTTAAAAAGTTTTCCTTGAACCACAAAAGAAGAAGAAATTGACTCGATTGAATTCTTGCAGTTTAATGATTCCATATAATTCAATCTTGTCCCAAAAAAAAATTACTTATTAGAATAATTTGTTTATTCAATAAATCTTTGACTCTCTCGGGTGTTTTTCCACCATAAGAGTCCTTGTTATTTTCACTTGTTTTCGTCTTAAAAAAAAAAAGGTATAGCTGCAAAAGAAGTGTGGGGGTGTGCCAAAGTCCATTGAAGAATAAAAAGCACCAAACCACATTATGAACTGGTGAAGGAGCACGTACAAAATTCGGTTTGAATACCTCCCTCTCACCTCTTCATACGCTTGCTCATGGTTCTATATTTTTTATGCAAAATTATAATGAGCTAAGTTCCACACTGAGATCTACATTTTGAATTTGAAAGTAAATATGAATATAGCTTTTTGAAGTATGGCCTACATAAATTTTGTTCCTTACATATCCTTAGTGCTTGTGGGAAAAATATTTATAGGAAATACATATTGCCCAAGTTGTTGTGAAGTGAGATATGGCACTCGGCATAGAAATCCAACCTTTTCTATTCAAAGTACTTGGAGAATTTCTTTTCAATCAAATGCTAAAACACATAGTTTCACATACTCCTCAATGGCGAGAAATTCCTACCAAGGCCAAATATCATGATACATTTTGGAAACCTTCTACATATGCTACTTGTTATTGCATTGAGCTTTGTCAAACTTTATTGACCCTGGTTGAGAAATTTATCATGCTCTTAAATCAAGATCACATACACGCCACCAAATAAATGCACTACTCCTACACTTTGGAGTAGGCGCAAAACATGCCCTCCATTTAGATCCATCGAAAAATGTCCTACTCCTACACTGAGTGAACAAAAATATCTTTGTTAGGCTCTTTCAAAATAAATGCTCCAAATACTTGTTCATCTCTCTCTCTCAAAAAGTTTGAAAAAAAAAAAGAGACATGTGGCTATCATAAAAAAAAAAAAGAGAGAGATCGATAAAAAAAAAAAAGTGAAAAAAAAAAGAAAGATGAGAATAAAAAAATAGCCCATGTTCTCACAAATATTTTCCAAATTCTCAATAAAGAGAGAGAGATATCTCAAGGAGCATAGTAGAAATAGGATTAGCCACTTCATATATCCACCATATATCCACACACTCGCACTCTTGATTTAATTGTATGGCATTTTTCTCCATGGATCCATTGTTTGACCCAAAGAAAATATGCATTGCAAGTATGCCCACAAGTATTTCCTACCTAAGCTCCACATAAGCCTTTTTAGAGGTAGGAAGAAAAAAAAGGCAATGCTATGAAATGCCTTGGTGAGGAAACACACACCATTGAGAGATTTGAGAGTGCCATTTGAGGAGTACTTGTGAGCTATGCTTTATTTCAAAATATTACACAAAAACCTCCAAGTTACTAAGATGCGAAATTGGGATGAGATGACTTTGTTTCAGAGTTGTTCCACTTCTCAACCGCCCAAGACTTTATGTTAGACACTCCACATATCCTCGCAGGTATGAGGTATGTTTTGGGATGATCTTTATGTCGTTCATATCTTGAATTGATATGCTTATATTTATTACCTTTACTCGAGACGAGCAAAGATCCAAGTGTGGGGAGCTTGTTGACAGTCCTTAATGCATATATTTTGACCGCCAAAGTGCACTAAATGACAAACATTTCATGTCTTATCATAAGCAAAATATTATTTATTTAACAAGTTCCACGAAGTTTTGGTGCTCCAGTTGTTTTGCAGGAATTCCTAATTTTTTGCAGATAAAAACTATCTTAGATGAAGAAATGGAGTACACCATTGTGAAGAGCTCGTCGCCTCGATCGAAACGGACATATGATTTGCTATTTTTGGAGCTCCCAAGAATAAGTTATGAATTTTTGAAAATAAAAAGAGCACTGACGTCATCGCCGACGTCGGCACCCCGAGTCAACACCGACCACCGCTAACAATCGGGCCCGGAGGGCCCACGATGGCCGAACAGCCGCACGCTGGCCGAAGCGCTCAGCTGCTCAATTTGAAAACGACGACACGTGGCGGCGCCGCGTTGGCTCCTCGCCGGCGCCAGCGCCTGCTAGCCCAGCGGGTGGACGCCGCCGACCGGCCTGGGGGCACGCGCGGGCGCCGCTGAGTGGAAGCGCCAAGGCGGTCGCTGCCCAGGCGCGGGTTCAGCCGCCCGAATCCGGCTGGACCGGCCGGTTTTCTTGCAACCGACTTCATTTTCTTTCCAGAAATAGCCGACAAATACGCGGTTTCGCCGGTTTAGCTCCTGTTCAGGCCCTTCCCGGCCGGTTTTGCTCGGTTTTGAAGCAGCTCACAAGGAAACTTCCTTGCCGACCTCCCAAAGATCGGTTTGCATGGCTTAGAGGCGGTAGGAAATGTTTCCAAGTGTAGAGATGGCCTCTCTCCCCCTTCTCCTATAAATAGAGGCCATCTCCCTCCATTGTAAACACATTCTACTCAATAAAGCTCCATTTATACATCATATACATTGAAGTAGTGTCCCTCTAGGTGCTCTCCACCTAGTTGTATATTTAGAAAAGAGGAAGAAAGTGAGAGGAAGAGAGCGGAGGAGAAGCCGAGTTCGCCGGAGTTCGTCCCGAGTTCGTCGGTTTCGCCCCCAACTCTTCTACCTCTACGGAGCCAACTCTTCCCGAGTTCGTCCAGGTTATCTAGTGGTAATTCCGGCTTTATTATTTGACTAAATTCAGTCCTTACTCTATTTTACTTGCTGGATCTCCGTTCTACCGAAGGTTCTAGTTTTCACGCGAAACTAGTTTCGTAATCGCTAGCGTAGACGCGGTGTCTGGGCTAGAGTTTACCTGAGATTGCGCCCAACCTTACGGATAGTTGTGGTAGCCCCGGAGGTGACAGCTCCGACCAGGCCTTCGTATTCCACCACGTGCTAGGTTGGTGTTTTCGTAGAGCTTTTGGCGGCTTTCCCCGATTACTTTCTCCCAGTCTTTTCGAGAATCGGAAGGGTCGTTGCTCCGAAGCAAGTAAAGTTTAGTAAGCCTGAACCTTGGTATCTAATAAACTCGGAAAACCTTAGAGAACCCCTTTCTTCCTACAAAAACATTCTTTCTACCTTACCGTGGGCGATCTTGATTCTTCTCTAGTTCACTTCTCGTTTCCCGTGGAAATCGATACCCTGAATACTTCCGGTGAAAGCTACAACGGTACTTCCGTGCGCTATGGACTTTCCTCGCTAACGCTAAGATATACCAACAGTGCTTAGTTTAAGTTGTTTTCCTGAATTAAATTAGACAAGGTGTCTAGTTTGATTTTTGAACTGAGGATGTGTTGAGTTTACTTCTAAAGGTTTTTAAATTAAGCATGGTGCTTAGGTTAAAATGCCTTCCTAGATCAAATTAGACGTGGTGTCTAGGTTGATTTATGAGCTAATAAGTATGCTATAGTAGATGTTGGATATTTTGTGGACTAACCCCCTGCAGAAAAGAAAAGGTTTCAAACAAGCTTGGGGAAGTCCTAAGATAAACTCACATTAGAGATGAAGCAAGATAAAGAAGAGGAGTGCCACAAATAAAGTCTACAAACAAAAGCACTTGCTCAAGGATAAACTCAAGAGTGATAGGCACATGGGAGAGGAAAGACCAACTTCATCAAGAATAATCCAATCGTGCTCTTCTTCCTCACATGCCCCCATCACTCCAAACGCTGGTTTGCAACCTCTCTATTCCCTATTACTCTTTTCTACAAGTTCGAATGATTCCGATGCATGAAAATCAAAATTAAGGTTTCATAAATCATTCCTTTAGAAAAGCAAGGTGAATATGGAAACATGAGATAAAAGATCTATGCTAAAATCTTCGGCTAAACTTTTTTCAGAGCATAGAAAGTGACCTTTAGCCCTCGTGATAATACTATCCTCGTTATTATTTGTATACTCCTTCGGGTATGTGTTGTCCACTAATGACGCAGGAATAAAACCATGAGAGGAGCAAAAAGGTCCTAGCACAATTCAAAGGAAAAGAAAGAAAGGATGATGAAATAAAGGAGACAAGTTAGAGCAAGATATACAAGAGGCCAAATAAGGAAAGCTTCGAGAAGAAGGAAAGAACCATCACAAGGTGTTACGGTGCCATCATACTCTAATAAAAAAGGTAACATCTTGAGGTAAGCTATTATTAACTAAGTTTTTCCCTAATTATGGCATGCTCATAAATAAAGAATCAAACATGTTGGAGTCAAAACCTAACCTTATCTATCCCGCTTTAGCTTCGCATGTTTAGTTCTTTGTTCCTAAACACCACTCTCCCGATCTCATAGTCCTCAATGTAAATTAAAGTGTTGCTCATTCTGTTCGGAAGATAGTTATAATCATTAAACCATTGATGCTTAATCTCTTGATCTTATCACCCTCATCATAAATAAATGAAATAAATTAACATCAACTCGCCTTGTTTAACGTGCCTAAGGTTAGAGAAGAATGAATAAAGTTTTGGTTCTGTTGGTGTTTTCCCACCAACAGGGGCCCATGCACTTGATCTCTACCTTGTCTTTGCAAGCGGGACATACTTCGAACACAATGAGGAGGAGTATGTCACTCTCCAAAAATTTGACAAGGAAATGTCCCGAACTTACAAAGCATGCACACTAAACACGATGTGGCTCGCTTCCACAATCAAAGCTTCACCATGAGACTAGCAAGCAACATGGGTGATGCCATCCTTAGAGATCACTATCTCAGGAGACGCAGAGCACCAAGATCGATGATATACTTAAGGAGTGAATAAGGTAAGAAGTCGTGTTCAAAGGACTTAAAACATTGAACCCTCGCCGAAAGGTAACTCGGTAGTTATCCATATTTAATTATTAGTATTGCATCTCTAATTGCATATCATATCTTTTTGCATCTTGCATTAGCATATTTATTTCCTTGCATTGCATAATCATTTTTTTTTCCTTTAGCATATTTACATTTATGCATTAGCACTGCATTAAAAAAAATTCTCAAGCCCCATGTGAATAAACTTGTGGTGTGTGACAACCCATAAGGATATCTACTGTGGGTGGCACAAAAATAATTATGCATTCATCTAGTTGCAATTGCATTATAGTTCTTTGCATGCATATAAAAATATAAAACTCTGAAAAACAATTAAAAGAGAAATCTTGTTGAAGTTCTATCTGGAATAATCATGATCTATCTTGAAAATCTTTAGACACATGAGATCTATGTGGTAAATCACTAACACTTAATCAAGTTCCACAAAGCTTTGTTGTCTATTTGAGTTCAGTAGGATTTCAAGGGAGAGAAACATGATAGGGCGATACCCTCGTCCTTTGTCTACATCAACTTCCACAATAAACCCGACTCTTCAATCTAGCTTGGGGAGAGCACCCCCAGTTATCACAATAAGTATCTCTACTACTATATTATTATATTATTAGCTAATATTTTGGTTTGCTTGGTTTACTATTAGAGTTTGTTAAGAAGTTTAGTTTTATAGAGTCTAGTCGTTTAAAGAGTCTTTAGTAGAAGTGTGATCTTTAGACTATGAGAATAGATAAATAAATAAATAGGAGTGTACCAAAGGTTCTCTTTTCCACCAATATAAAATGATCTCTAAAGATAAATCTCATGCTTGGAAATGATGAATAGTTGCTCGTCAGTAATTCCTTTTCGATACCTAGCTTTCAAGCTTAATTTCTCTTGATCCTTAAATGCAAAACTGCTTTAACTTAAGACTTACTTTGAACCTGAAACCTATGGGTTGCAAATTGCTTGCTCTAAAATCTAGGTAATTGACAGATATGATATATGAGAGTCTGAGCTGCTATTGATCTTACTCCTAGTGATGCTAGATTTACGGAGATTTATTTTGAAACTTTAAAAGTGCACATGATAAGTTCCTGTGTGATAGAGTGTTGAACCTCCTACCACAACCATATATACATGCTCCTTAGATTAGGAAAACCCTTTGACATATATATAGGCTGCTTGCTTTGCATTGAGTTTGTTCAATCTTTGTCGACCCTTAGAAACTTGTCATGCGATTATGTACGCCTCCACCACCATTCCATTCCACTCTATTGCATTTCACTCTACTCCACTCGAATCCATTCACCTATATGCTTTTGCTTCCACCCCGGAAGTACGCATCCACCATATATACACCACTATCCATCCACTATATCCACTAAAAATGTTCTACTCCTATCCTAGGATAGAGCAACCAAAAATATTCCCTGCACCCATCCACTTATCCGTTTCTAGCCAATGTCTTACAAAAGCTCCATTACTTTTATCTATCTCTCAAAAGTTATTGCAAAAGAGACTTGGGTTGTATATATATATATAAAAAGAGAGAAGGGATATGAAAAATGGACAAGTGTCCTACGGGCGAGTAGAGCCTACCTCCCTAAGAAAAAGAAAGAATAAAGGAGAGTTAAAAAATGGACAAGTGTCCGATGAAAACAATGGGTACTTAGATGCTTGCCTCTCCATAAAAAAAAAAGAAAGAAGTACAACCCAGATTCTCTACAGAGTTTCCAAATTCTAAAGAGAGAAGATTCCTCAAGGAGGTAAACTTTCCCCTCATTCATTCCTTACACCTTACTAAATTTCCTACCATCTATATTCTATCCACCATACACATGCACCACTTGATCGGTGTAACTCGTGACTTTGGATCCATTGCTTGAACTTACAATATATGCTTAGTAAGTAGAATTAGTTTTCTCCCACCTAGAGCTCCGGATATAAGCCTTAGATATAGAGTGAGAGAGAAGAAGGCATAGTGTCCTACTACCTTAGCCAAAAATACCATATATTATGAGAGAAAGGCAAAACAACCTTGTTGCCTTAGTGAGGATCCACAAATACCACAAATGAGAGACTTGAGAGAGTCATACTAGGAACTTTGAGTTTTATTTGAAAACTTGCAAAACTCGTAAGGACAGTTGAACAAAGAGTTTGAGATATGATGCTTGACTTGATTGTTCTATCTTTCAATTGCCCGAGATCAAAGAAAAGGCTATAAGCTCCATGGTTAAAGGTAATATGGGTAAGTTGAAATTTGAGCAAGTTTATTCTTATCCGGAGAGAAAATTTTGTTTGAAAGCAAGTGTACTTTTGAGGTGTGAAAAACGTTGCAGCAACTCGATCCATTGCTAAGTTTGGCTTTGCTAGGGACTAGCAAAGGGTAAGCTTGGGGAGCTTGTTGACACCGTTATAGCATAATATTACTAGTCAATTAATATGAAATAAGGGCATAAAATGAATATCAACATAAGTCTAGGGGCTTTACTAACATAATTCCACAAGCTTTGGTGATTTATATATTTTCGAGGGACTTAACAAATAAATGCAGAGAAGAATGGAGAAAGTTCCTAATATACATCACATATGATGACAAGACTTGACCGTGAAGTAACTTCGACCCAAAATGTGGACTAAAACACTCTAGAACATACCGAGAAGACACCGGGACGAAGGAGATCCCGAGAGGATCACCTACCACCCGGCGGCCGCCAGCGCGTTAGGCCGGCCGCATGGTGGGTCCCTTTGTCGGTCTCATCTTCCTAGGTCGGTTTGTAACCGACCTTGAGGTTGTATCTACACCGTTATTGAAGGTCGGTTTGATCCAATGGTCATCGCTCATCGCCAAGGCCTATATAAGAAGACCCCCGACCCCCGGGCTAAACCCCTAACTCATTCTATCTCATTATCTCTCGCTTGTAGAGGGTCTCATGTAAGGATCATCTCTCTCTCGGGGATTAGTGAATTAGAATGTAATTAGAAGTAAATTAGATCTAATTAGATCTAATCAAGAGTAAGAGTCAAGAAGAGATTAGAGACTAGAGCTAATCTTGTTCCTAGAGTTAAAGTGTTGGTGATGGGAAGAGCTGCTGAGGAAGCACTGGACCTGTCGATGATTCCGATCTACATCTTGTACCATCGGAATCAAGTCCCATTAACACTGGTACTTGATCTCGAGACTTCTATGGTGGTTCAACTCCTTATTTGAGTAAGTGAATGTTCTTATTGTTCACAACTCTTGTTTGAGTACTTTAATCTGTAGGACCCTATAGATTAGAGGGGTAGCTTTGGTTTAGGCGTGGTGCCTAGACCGGGGTTGCTTGTGATGACACCTTATATTCCAGGTCGTGTGGTAGATCGCGGGGAGACGACATCCTGTTGAGTCCTTTGGAATCCACCCTCCGTCTATAAGACTAGTTGGGTGCATAAGTCTTGGGAGGATTGCATGTTTTGTCCATGTTTTCCTTTGGGTGCTTCCCTTTAAGACAATACCAACATAGCTTACAAGGATAAGAATTAGACAACCATAGAAATCTCCTTATCTCTTTATCTTCTTCATTTCCTTGACTACTTTGCTTTCGAGGGGATTAGTTATATTCCTCGGTTATCCTCACACCATCCTCCCCGTGGATTCGATATAAAACCCTCTCCCGGGTGAAATGCTCACTAGTATCCGTTAAACTGCGGATTATTATAAATATTTACGTAGGGCTTATCAAATACCAACAAGATTCTCGGCCACGATTAGTTAGGCTAGATCCGCCCGCGAAGACCTTATCACGAGATAAGGAAAGTTCATCGGACGAACGAGGCAGACCTCCCTCGCCTCAATCGGGCCCGAGCTCGACAGGCATTTCTCCATCTCGAACGAGCTCCCCTCGGGACGAGCTCCCTGGGCACGAGCTCAAGCTCGGCCTGACGCCCATTCTTCGCCTCGAACAAGCTCTCACGGATGTGCAAGGGCGCTCCGAGCTTGAGCTCGACCGACGAGCTCCTTCCGTCTCGAACAAGCTCCCGGGTATCGCCACTTCCCCACCAACGACGGGCTGGGACAACGCTCGATCGATGACGCCGCAGCCTCACGGGATCGGCGCCGCAACCCACGACAAGATATCGCCCGGAGGAATGAGATCCCAGACGACATCGTGGTATGGCCCGTCACAACACGCCATATCACGCCAGCGCCACGGACAAGCCGCCTACCAAACAAGGATGACCTCGGCAATGGCGGTAGAGCTCCCCGCCGAACTCTCCCGCCCACACGCTTTTCCTACGACGCCAAGTACGCGCATTGATGATCGGGTGGCGCGCGCCCCGCAGGCCCGTCCATGGACAACGGCGCATGCCTCGACGGACGGAGGGGTGCATGGACGACAGCGGCGGCACGTTGAGCTCATTGTCCCCTCCACCATCGACCGACGACCTCGAGCTCGGCGAATGTACGTCTGGGGGCCTCGGAATATGGAGCCGCCCTACACGCCTCTGGGCGACCTACGGATAGGCAATGGCGCAGGCGGTGGCGACAAAAGCCGCCCGGCGGTCCGGCATGCCCGACCGAATGGTCACATTTTCCTCCTCCACCCCCCGAATTTGTATCTCTTCTCCTCTTAAGTCCCTCCGTCGGTGGCCACCTGTACACCTCCCTTACGGCTATAAAAGGGAGGCTCGGCCATTGGAGAAGGACCAGAGCCCTCTAGCTCACTCATAGCCAACACTCGATTCCCCGATTCCACATCCGTCACAGAGACATGGGAGCTCATCTCCCTCTCTCGCTCGCTTGTATTCGGCCCGATACGAGCATTTGAGCTCTGATAGTGCCACACACTGGACTAGGGCGCGTCGATTAGCCCTGAACAAGTATAAACTCCGTGTCATTGTCTTTGAGCTAGGCCATCATTGCACACATTAGCCCGGTCCGATTCGCGGATAGTGGTATACGACCACGGCGGTTGGCGCACAGTAGGGGCAGCGCTAGTGTGGCGATCACCACTTCGATGGCTCCTTTCACGCTTTGCCTCTCCGGCCCGGCGCCGATGGGCCGGGACCCTTGACTTTGCCGGCACCGCCCGAGGGTTAACTTCGTGGAGGCACCTTCCCCTCGGATGGTGCAGGATGAGCTAACGCCGCCACCGCTCGCGGCGCGCCACCGACCGTATTAGTCCGCTCGGGCCGAGATTCACCTCCGGGGCGAGTCTCCGTCCGAGCAGCGGTCGACCGCTTCGTCACCATTGCGGACCTGCTTCCGCATCCTCGAGCCCCGGCGAGTTAGGAGCTCTTCCATGACGCCACCTTCTCCACCGCTAACGTGGTCCCGCAGCTCGCAGGCCAAGGTCCGCTCTCCCCGACGAGTTCCTTCGCCGCCTACGACGAGATGTACCCGCAGGGTAGCTCTTCTTGCCGACACCGCGTAGCACCGAGCTCCGGATGTTCGGCCTCGAGGCCGCGCTCGGCAGCTTGAGCCTTGTTGACATCTCTTAAGCCATACTTTTATAACTCAAAGTTAGACTCACATAATACTTTTTCATGGTTGAATTGATTACCTTGGGAATTAAATTTAATAAAGATCCCAAGTTACTTAAGTTGTTGTGGAATATGAGATAGAAGAATAATGAGAACTTGATTCTTGATATCTTTTCTCTGCTGGAGAATTTATTTAAAAAAATATTAATTGATAGCTTTACCTCTTCTTTGTGGTATGTGTTAAATCCCACTAAAAGCCATACATGGTACAAGTTTTGAAAAACCAGCCATTAGCTATTTACTTTGTGTTGAGCTCACAAGTCCTCGTGACCTGAGTTGAGAGACTTGTCATGCTCTAAAGATCAAGATCACGTACACTCATGCTCTCATCCCGAGAGTACGCACAACATGTCAAGTATTCATCAAAATATTTATATGATCTAGTTTTTTATCTCTAAATTTTATGTCCCAATATTTTTGTAAAGTAAGGCATGGGCTATGCAAAAATAGTATATAAAAAAAAAAAGAAGAAGAGAAAAAGAAAAGATGAAAAATGGACAAGTGTCCGAGGGTGAGTAGAACCCACATCTTTTGAAGAGAGGAAATAAAAGACACAAGTCTAGAGCGAGTAAAGCTCACCTCTCTAAGAAAAAAAAAAGCAAAAAAAGAAAAGAATAAAAATATATATATAGCCCATGACCTTTCTTACAAAAAAATATTTTATAAAAAGAGAGAAGTTTACAAGAGCATAGTAGAATTAGAATAAACACCATTTTTATCCACACACATGCATATCTTGATCTAAGAGAATGTCTATCCTCGATCCGGTTTTGACGTTGCAAATACATGCAAGGTAAGTATGCTATACCCTTTGACAACCCTGCACTCCGGATAAAGCTTTATTAGAAGTAATATGTTTCTAAGGGTATTAGTCATATATGCTTTGTGAGGAACCAAAAATACCACATATAAATATAATGAGTGATTTGAGAGTGCTACAAAAAGAAGGTAAGCTATGTTTCTTTTCAAAAATCGTTACAAAAACTCCAGATTGATTTGATTGAAGGAAAAAAGGTACTCTATTTCGACTATTCTCGTTTCTTCAACTTCTCAAAGTTCTTGATAGAAATTGTGAATCCCACAAAGATAAGTATGACCATGAGATTGTTTTATGTTTGATGTCTTATTTTATAACTTTTGCTATATCCATCCTTTTCTCGAGACGAGTAAAAGCCTAAGTGTGGGGGAGCTTGTTGACATCTCTTAAGCCATACTTTTATAACTCAATTAAACATATAATAAGGGTATAAAATGAATATAAACATAGATTAGGGGCTTTACTAACATAGTTCCACAAGTTTTGGTGATTTATATCTTTTCAGGGACTTGACAGGTAAATGCCGGTAAAACTCAGAGGTAACTTCCCATATGATAAGAAGATTAATCAGTGTTGAATTTCGATCGAAAAAGTGAACTAAAACATTCTAGAAGACACCAGAGAAGCCCCGACATCGTGGGAGCCACAAACCTGGGCGGGCCGCCGAGAAGGAATAGGCCCGGCCGCCCAAAGGGGCCAAGATGTGAACCTCATCTTCTTAGGTCGGGCCTCCCAACCGACTTTGAGGTTGTATCTATACCGTTGTTGAAGGTCGGTTTGATCCAAGGGTCCGTATTCATCGACCGTGACTATATAAGGATGACCCTACCTCGACCTAAGCATGAAAATCATTATTCATCGGGGACTTAACTCGATCAACCTAGAGCCATACCTCTCTAATTAGAAGAGTCGAGATCAAGTTGAGAGAGATAGTTAGAAAGTTGAGAGATAGATCAAAGTACTTTACAAGAGTACTAGATATATTCTTGAGAGATAAAGAGTGGAGTAGAGGAGAAGGGGAAGTACCGGATCTGTCGGTGACTCCTCTACGCTTGTACCTCTACGGGATCAAAGGCTTTGTTGCACTTGATCTTGAGACTTCTTTGGTGGATCAACTTATTATTTGAGTAAGTTTACTTGTTTATATTTCTTTTTCTACTTCTACGACTCTTTATTAGAGTACTTCAATTCTTGTCGCTCTTGAGTTGAAGTTGTTACCCCTAGTGCAAGCACGGTGTTTGGACTAGATAACTCGTAAATACACCCTACCCTTCCGGAGCGTGGTAGTTTGTGGTAGTGATAGTACCATTGATTCCTCTAGAGTCCACATCCCGTTGGATAGGCCAAGTAGGACCTAGTTACTGGATGATTGCATGTTTCGTCCCTGCTTTCCTTTGAGTAACGTCCCCATTAAGAAATATCTTAAAGCCTTACAAGGATATAAACTAGACAACCATAGACATCTTCTCAACCTTTATATTCTCCAGACCTTTCTAAAAGTCTTAGGGATTTAGTTTAGTCTCATTATTCTCACACCTTTCTCCCTGTGGATTTGATATTTAAAACCCTCTTCCGGGTGAAGTGCTCACCAGTATCTGTTCGCTGCGTATTATACATTTATATTTCGTGGGATAATTTTTACCAACAAGCCTCGGGCCAGGTTGACCCCACTTGCGAGTGTGCTACATGTGCTAGACTCCGACGGTGCCGCATACAAATATGCACAAACGAGGATGGGTCCTCCCAGCACACGCCGGTGCATTCGAGGACAAGACCGGGCGGATCGCTAGGGCGGCGCCCACCCAAGCGAGCCACCTAATGCCTCGAGGAGCTTGAGGAAAGCCAGCGCGAGATCGCGCGGAGAGAGAGACGCGCCCTCGAGGAGGTCGAGGTCGACACCGGAAGTTTGGGCTCGAGGGAGGGAGGCGCTCCGCCGCATCGACGAGGCCGACGACCTTCCGCCAGCCTTCGCCGAGCGACGCAGAACCCTCAGCCAGACCACCAAGCTCCTCCATGACTTCCCGAGCCCGAGCGTCGGAGGCCGGAGGAAGTCGCATCAACGCCGCTCCAACCAGAGGCCACCTCGAGACGACTCCTTGGGTCCACACCCGCCCGCGAGTCGGCGAGAACCGCGACGCTGGACACCCTCGACGACGACGACGGTGCGGAGGCTCGGAGGAGGCGACCGACTGCCGAGCACGGCGACCGCCGCGACGACGGCAGACGGCGGCACCCCCGTCGATCCTGGCGCGAGAAGGGGCGGCCGCTATGACCGACCGGGGAGGACCGCGCAACCGCAGTCCCACCCCGAGGTCGGGGACGACAGCGCGCTCTCCTCGGGCCCGTGACGTCGAGCTCGAGGTGGAGCTCAAGGACGGAGCTTGACGCCCGACGACAGACGGCCGCGCATGTTCGGCTCCGGGGGTCCACGATGCGCCGTTCCAGCGGTGTTTCAGCGCCCGACCCTCGTCCCGGTACAACGGGGAGACGGACCCCAGCGTTTGGCTCGAGGACTATCGCCTCACGTGCCAAGCAGGAGGAGCCGACGACAAGCTCTTCATCATCCGCAACCTCCCCCTGTACCTTGCTGACACGGCTCGATCGTGGCTTCGAGCACCGCCTGCCCAGGGTTTGATCGACAAATGGCGTGACCTCCACGACATCTTCGCCGGCAACTTCCGAGGGGGACGTACTCGTGCCCGAAAGCAACACGTGGGACATCCGCAGCCGGCAAGCGGCGGAAGAGCGAGAGCCTGCGCGACTACATCCAACGCTTCTCCAAGCTCTGCAACGAGCTCACCGACGCCACCGATGCGGAGATCATCACCGCCTTCACCTTCGGCACAACCTACGAGACGCTCATCCGAGAGCTCGGCATCCGCAAGCCCAAGACGGTGAAGGAGCTCCTCGACCTCGCCATGAACCATGCCGGGGGCGAGGAAGCCATCTTCGCAGTCCCTCCACGGCACCACCGGCAAGGGCAAGGAGAGGGCCGCCGATGAAGCTGCTAACGGGTCGAGCTCGCGCCCAAGAAGAAGAACAAGAACAAACGCGGCCACAACGAAGACGACTTCGTGGCGGTGGCGAGAAGAAGGATCCCGCACCAAGGCGGTAAGGTCGGGCGCCCCCTGGGACTTCTTTGAAAAGAAGCTCGAGCTCCCTACCCCAACCACGAGGGCTCCGTCAAGCACAAGCTCAAGGACCGCAACCTCCTACGGAAGTTCATGGCCGCACGAGGCGGGCGATGGCGCGAGCAACGGCGCAACGACGACAAGTTCGATGAGCGAGCGGGCGACAAGGGCGTCTTATTCGAGGACGGTGCGGTCAACGTCGTCCGGTGGTCCGCCGGCGTACGAGTCCAAGCGTCGCCCGAAGCTCCTGCAGCGCGAGGTCCTCTTCACCGAACCCGCCGCGCCCTCCTACCTCAAGTGGTCCGGCTCCGATCACCTTCGACAAGAAGGACCACCCCGTGCACATTCCTCACCCAGGGCGGTTCCCTCTCGTCGTCGACCCCATAGTCGGCACCAAGCGCCTCGGTAAGGTGCCGATGGACATCGGCAGCGGCCTCGCCCCCTCCTCGCCGACACCATGGAGGCACTCGGCATCACTCGAGCTCGTCTCCGACCCTCGACGGACCCCATCCACGGGGTGGTGCCGGGAAGCAAGCGTTCCCGGCTCACGCGGATCGACCGCCCTGTCACCTTCGGCGATCCGAGCAACTTCCGCAAGGAGGTGCTCACCTTCGCGATGCTCCCATACAAGAGCGCGTATCACACGCCGTTGGCGCGGCCGTGTACGCTGAAGTTCATGGCGTGCCCAACTACACGTATCTTAAGCTCAAGATCCCCGGGCCAAAGGGCGTGATCACCGTCAACTCCACCTTCAAGCGCGCCTTCAACTGCGACAAGGAGGAGGTGCAATACGCCGACGCCCTCATCGTGTCGGAGAAGCTCCCGCCCGAGATGCTCGCATGGGTCCGTGTGGAGGACGCCACCGAGCTCAAGAAGACATCGAGCACGCCCAAAGAAGGCGGCGAAGCTCATCCGTCGAGCCTGGCGTCGGGCACCTTCGAGCCGGACGAGGACGCCAAGACGGTGGCGGTCGACAAGGAGGGGCGCGCACCGTCCGTGTCGGTGCCGAGCTCACTCCCAAATAGGAAAACGAGCTCGTCGACTTCCTCCCTGAACCTCAACGTGTTCGTGTGGAAACCCCGGACATGCCCGGCATACCGAGGGAAGTCGCCGAGCACTCCTTAAACATCAAGCCCGGTTCTCGGCCGGTGAAACAGCGGCTCCGGTGCTTCGACGACGGCAGGCGGCAGGCAATCGCCGAGGAAATAGATAAGCTCTTAGCAAATGGGCTTTGTTAAGGAGGTGCTTCATCCCGAATGGATTGCCAACCCCGTACCGCTTAAGAAGAAAAATGGGAAATGGAGAATGTGTGTTGATTATACGAGTCTCAACAAGGCATGCCCAAAGGATCTGTTTCCTTTACCGCGCATCGACCAAATCGTTGACTCCACCTCCAGGTGCGAGACGCTCTGCTTTCTCGACGCATACTCCGGCTGTGGGGGGATGAACCCCTATCCCTCACGGCCCACCGGGCTAGGCCTTCCAGGCCGGCCCAGACGACGGATCAAGACCCTTTGGCGTTAAAAGACGGTGGCCATCGGGGGATCACGGGCGTAGACGTGGTCGCTAAGATAGTTTCCTTGTATAGCTCTATTGTAATCACTACAAACTTCCCTATTGTAACCGATCAGGATAGATCTTGTCGGCCTGGATCTGACCTGTAACCCTGCTCCCCGGGCTATATAAGGTGGGCAGGGATCCCCCCAGGGACATCTGATTCACAATCAATCAATACAATCTAAGCAGGACGTAGGTTTTATGCCATCAAGGCGGCCGAACCTGGGTAAACCCGTGTGTTTTTCCCTTCACTCGTTCTGCTTAAACGTCTTGTTAGTCATGTAGCGCACCTCTACCGCTCAATCTACTAGCTGGGCATACCCCTGCTAGACTATCGCCAATAAACTGACGACAGTTGGCGCGCCAGGTAGGGGGTTTGCACGAAGACGCCATGACTAGCAAGATAGTGATCTTCCCGATTCCATGGCGGTCGACCCGCCGGAGGACATCCGGTTCGGGACGCCGCGTGGAACAACGGTGCCATACTCGGCGTGAACAACACCTCGTCGGTCCGGATCCAATGCGGGTCGGCATCCGCTTCAACAACCCCGGCATTGACTCCATCGGCGGCCGGGGCCGCCGGACTCCCGATCCGGCTCACCCACCCGTTTGTACCGTACACGTGGCGCTTCGTCCGCGACGTCGACAACCTACTCAGAGACTTCAACAAGCTCGTGTTGGGTATGGGTGAGTCTTCCCTTTGGTTGACTCGACTAGATCGCTTTACGTCAACGGGGACAACCTCAACAACGCCAAGGGCAACCCAACGCACCTTCGAGGAGAAACAGATCTGGTCAAGGGCCGCGCCCTCCTCGGCCGGGGTCCGGTCATCACCGCTATTCCTGAAGGTCGGGTCGTCCCGCTTTCGACCACCTCCGCCACCCCGAGGCAAAGGGCCGGACTCGGGGCTCGGGTCGAAGGGTCGCCCCGCCATACGACTTCGTCGACGCCCGACGTATTGTAACACCCCGGTGTTAATCATGTCATTAGCATATGCATTTCATACCATAAGCATCATTAGCATGCATGCATCCGCATTTATATCATGTTTTGCTTATCATTGCATGTGGTGCTTTGTCTTATCATTTTATGTATGAAATGCTTACATAATTCATTGTTTGATCTTTAATCATTCTTAGATATGTTTAGAGAAGGTGTTAGAGCAAGGTCGATGTTGGTCATGTTCCTTAATTATGTTTTATAATGCCAGTTTGACTTGGTTTGACCTGATTTGACCATGATAGTACTTTGTCTTGTTTTTGCTTAAAAGTCCTAGCTAGGGTTTATGCATGTGTGCACTCTTCATGAAATATGTGGGTAATTTAGTGTAGAACATAAGTCATCACATGCTTGTTTCATGAAAGTGGGTGGATCGTGTTCGAAAAGTCGAAATTTGTTTGATTTGAATGAAATTAGGGTTTGCTTTGACCATCGGAGTAGTTTAGCTTCGATCGATCGCAGCTTCCAATCTGGGCGAATTAGGAGAAAGTTTGTATAGGTGTTTTGCTCAGAATTTCGAGAGGAACATTTTGTTCAATTGGAGTTTTCGCTAAATCTGCACGGATTTCGATGCACAGGCCAAAACAGATCGATTAGGGTTTCAAAATAGGTTTTTAGTGACGCTTACCTTCTCCCCGTCACTAAAAACGCCGTGGCCGCCACCGTTGTCGCGATGTGCCGCCCCAAGGCGCCACGTGGCCAGCGCCTCGCCTTCCCCGTCGGCGCGCCGCCCGTGCGAAGGGGCACGCGCGCGTCCGTCGCGTCGCACTTCACCTTTTCCCCTCCCTCGCCTTGCAAGCCAGGCAGCGGCTGCCGCGCCATACGCCCCGCGGCCACCAACGCCGCTGGCGTCGAGCACCACCCTCACCGCACCACGCCCCTCCAAAGCTCACCAGGGAGCTTCGCCGCACCCCCGCCCTCGACGACCACCCCACTGGAGCCCAACGCGCCGAGAAAACGCGCTTGCGAACGCGCCCTCGCCCGGAAAAATCGGCCGAACCGAGCTCCGCCGCCGTGTCACGCCAACAATCGCACCACCGCCCGATTCAGCAAGACACAACTCCAGCACCTCGCCCTCCACCCTCCCACTACCCCACCGATTGAATCGATGAAGGAAGGGGCCAATCGGCCGTTTCCTCGCGATCGCCGCCGCCGAGAACTCCGGCGAGCCCCCGCTCGCCCGTGGCCCGCCCCGTCCCCATGCCCCTCCGTCCACCCAAGCGAGCGCATCCCGAGCGCCTTGACCTACGGTGCTCGAACCTTCGTCCGTTGAGCCGCTCGGGCCCCTATCCGCCGAACGCCGTCCGCGCGCCGCCCGGCATCTTGCTGCTCTCCGCCCACGCCGCCGCGTCGACCCTCGCCCTTCCGCCCTCCGTGGCCGCCCGCCTTGGATCCGGTCCGCCTCGACCCCGCTGCCGGTGCTCGCCGCCTTTGCCCCGCCGCCACCGCGGCTAGAGCGCCGCCATGCAGCGCCGCCCGTCACCACCGCTCGCCGTCGACCACGCCGCAGCCCACCATAGCCCGCGTCATGGCCCTGTCGATCCGCCTCGACGAGACGAGTCCGTGATGCCCTTGGTTTCGCCGGAGGATCACCGACAGCGAAGATCCGCCGTGCCGCGCCGCTCCCCTGCCTCCGAGTCAGCGACGAGCGGGCCCCAGCTATCGGGAGAATATCCTTTATATTTCGTTTTCCGTAATTACATGCCTAGCTTGCAAAATTCATATCTTGCTCATTTTAACTCCATTTTGAGTGAGACAAATTTTGTCATGCTTATTATTGTCTGTTCTATGATAGAAAATTATGAGATTGCATTTTCTGGTAGATTTTATATTTATTTATATTTATGCTAGTAAATGCCATGAAATTAGATAAATGCATATCTTATTTTTGGTGCATGATAAAATAGTGGTCCCTGTACGAAATGTTCATGTTTTGTGATGTACATCATGGGAAAATTATGTTTGACCCTAGGTTCTGTGGTGGAAATATGATTTTTGGTTTATGTGCTATTTACCATGCTTTCTTAGGAAATTCATAGAAAAATAATTACTAGGGTTTTGGATGTGAGACTTGGTGTGATTGGTTTTGATAGGTTTAGGTAGCTTGTCATACTCAGAAATCTGTTGTCCGACACTTTTCATAGTGCAAAGTATTTTCATGCTTAGATTTATTGCTAGCTTGTCATTTTTGTGTAGGACAGCATATGCATGTTTTTGATATGAAATTTTTATGGTAGCCTTGTGATGCCAGTAGCATGCTCCTGTAATTTTTGTAGAATTTTCTAAAGTAGTTATGTATTTACCATATTTATGTTGCATGGAAAATAGCCTAGAAATGCATGTTTATGTTAAGGTAATGTGTGTTGATAATTTTATTATTTGTTCCTTGCATGAATAGGACCTGTTGATATGCTTAGTTTGGTAGTCTTGTGTTTTTTTTTTTATGAAACTAGTGTAATTCTAGCTTTATATTTTAAAATGTGCATGTGTAGTGTTTATTTGGGGAATATCATTTCATGTGCATTAATTTATCTTCTTTGGTAAAGTTTGGTAAGGGTTGCATGAGTAGTTTGTAAGTTATGGTAGTTGTATGTGATGAAATGGATTAGAATCGAGCCTCTGTTTTCTCTCTGTTTTTCGAGGCTGTTAATATCAGAATCAGGTCGGGGTGATAGGGAATGATTTGTAGATAATTTCGTTAGCTTTCCAACGAGTATTTGTTTGCTTTGCATTTGGAGTTATAGAACTCCCTGTGTGACTGTTTTAGTGACAGCATGTCTAGCTGCCATTTTCTAGTGATTAGTGAGTCGAGGTGTTTGCTTGATGTAGATCATTAGGGTATCTTGTGTAGATTTAATTGTGTTTCTACAGAAGAGATATCCACTTACTAATATCATACATCATAATGCATTCATCCATTCCTTATCAATTGTGCATTCCTTAATATTTATCCCTGCATACACATTCATATTGGATCGAAGGAACGAGAGCACGTGGAAGTCAAGGAGCAGCAGGAAGGAGAAGTATACACCTAGAGGTGCGGCAAGGAGGAGGTCCATGGAGAGACGAGCCTGTGCCGTCAAGGCTGGCTGAAGTGCCCAAGGCATCTTCTAACATCTTTCTAAAGGCAAGCCCCTGCATGCTTTGCCCTTTCCTATGCTTTCTAACTAAATTGATTTGCGTCCTTTATATATGTTGATGCATTAAGTTTAGGAAAGTGGTTGAAACCGTTGATGCACATATATCCTTGCTGAAGTTATCCTATCCTATTTAGAGGTCTAGGTTATAAATGCTCGGTATGGTCATTGCAAAGAGACAGTGATTCCGGTCACTTGAGAGGATGTTTGTGGTTAGTCACATGGGTGACTAACAAGCTGCTTTCTTGAGAACCCGATTAATAAAACATGCTTAGATTGGATGGATATTGTGGTCTTTCCATCCGATCGATTAAGGACTTACTCTTTGTCCGGAATGTGGTCGGAAGTTGAACGTACCTATTCATATAGTAGGCTCCGCTGGTCGTGAGCCACGGCTCGTGGGAATGTTAGGGGCCGGCCATGCTCGCTTTATCGCTCCTCCTTTGGTGATGGTTGGTGTGGTTAATCGGGCACAAGAAGATGCGCCGAGGGGTCGTACTAGTTTTACGCTCACTTGGGTGCTCGAGAAGGAGGGGGGTAGCCGGTAAGACCGAGACTTTACGTCCCCGTAACGTCCCCGGAGTGATCGGGTCTGCAGTCATAACGTAGACCTGGTTTATGACAGGGGTATTCGCCACCTGGTTTGCAAATCGATTCGAATCGCCATCTCTCCCGGTCGGTGAGAACCCGAGGTGCGTCCCACGACAATGTAGTCTTAATATCACAATATATGTTATATTATCATGTTGTTTGTCCCATTAAAATTATGATCAAGTTACTTATCTTTTATTTATATTATTGAGCATATGCCTTTAACCTTGACTATACAGATCTAAGGTTATGTATATAATAAATAACCTTTTAACTTGGAAGAACTCAAGTAGTATGTGTAGGCTCACTAATCAACCTTATTTTATGAAATCAAATGTGAGTCGCCCGACTCGGATAAAGCCAAGCATGATCCTTGGAGTCTTTTCCTTATCTTCGGTTTTCGAGACGGGTAAGTCTTGCGGAGTACAATTGAGTACTCACAGGTTTATTCCCACTCATTGCGGTGTGCCCCGTCTAGCATGATCCTAGCCAGTTGTGTGTCTTTGTGGTTGAAGAATAATGCCTAGGGCATGGCAATCTCCATATTTCCCTGTCTTGTGCTATTACTTGGGTTGACACTATGTTGGCACTATCTTATTTTATTTCCGCTATACAATTATTTGGTTTTCGAAAATTACTTGCTTCCGCACTCTGAATTACTTTGTAAATAAATGGGTACATCGCACTCGATTATAATATATTGACTTTGGTTTAAGATACCGCGATTTGAACTACCGAGCTCAACGATCCTTGTTGTATTGTTGATGAGTTTGAAATCACTTCGGAGATTTCCGAATACCGGGGTTTATATGGACTCAAGTGTAGACTGTGATTGCTTCGGTAATTACGAATTATACTTGATTTCTTATAAATTGGTCGGCTCTATCACAGCTGGCATCGAGCTTAGTTCGGTAATTACAAGTCCGATCTGGTGTTTAAAATTAAAATGAACCACTAATCTTTTGTGAAAATTTTGCGAAACATAATGTTTTTCAGTGGTGTGAGTAAAAGATTTGCAAATTTAATAGTGCCATGGTCATACCCGTATGCCCAATTAAGGACGATCGGTGGCCTTACTAACTTGGGATGGGGTCTATGCATCATATTTTGTTGTTTGTGTTTGGTTGCCGTGTGCGGCCGCAGTACGGGTCTACTCACTTGAGTAGTCATGTATGGATCGAAATACCTCTACGCCCCAGGTAAATGATGTTCAATGCCTCTACGCCCAAGGTAAAGATGTGAGCTGTGAGAGCATGATCGGACAAACACCGGTCTAGGGGGTAAAAATAAAATGTTTTGAGAGCTCCGTGGTCGGGTAGTGCCCCTGTAGACTTGTGTATGGGTACACAGGTGTGCTGGGTGTAAAATGTGTTTTTCCGCAAGGTATGCGATGCCGTCGGGTGGACCTGATGAAGCAGGTATATGCAATTTAAATTCATGCATTGCATAAATATATATTGTGGGCTGAGATGAAATTGCAGGTACACTAACTACGCAAAACGTGTAGATCGACTAGATGCGATTTGTTTTCTTTTGAGAGAACGTTGGTTGTGCCACCACTTATAACGAGTAGTAACTAATCTTTCCTAATGCCATGAGGACGTAAGTTACGCTCATGCATCATGTTTATAATGGTTACCGCATTCATGCATTCACATAAATAAAATGGAAATGCATTCCTTTTTCTTTCCTTTCCTTCTCCGGTCGTCCCTTGTTAAGGTACTCGTCCCTTTTTGATAAAAGTGATCAATTTAAGTTTTGCTCTCACAAAAATAACCAAACCTTGTTACCAATGACCCTTGTACCAAATAACTAGTAGTGGTCGTTTTCGATAAGGAGACTCTGATGAAGAGATCCTAGAGCCTCGAAGGGTGCAACAACATCAATATCTCGAGATGACCCGAAGTATTGCTAATTGAATTCCGCCAGATGGTACAACTTTTGATGAAAGGCATGGTAGCTTATGCAAGGCCGTAAGTACCATGTTTGTCACACTTTGGATCATTGATAGCCGGGAGCACTAGTGCCAGCGTGCTATGGAAGTGACTAATCGATAAAAGTGAGAGCAAATTAACGCCGAAGGACGAGCGAGAAGGTCACTAGAGTGCTTCACAAAGCAACCACGACAACCGCTGTGCAGCCTTAGAGAATGTAGAATGAAGCGCAGTAGCAACTCGAAGGTTGCAAGTTACGCACAAGATGTCAGAATGATTGAGACACCATGGATTGTGAGAAGAAAAAGAATCCAGCCTAGGCAATGTTGTTGTACCTACAACGCCAATGATTAGCTCGACCCCTAGAGAGACTAACCTATAGTACCCCACGGTAGTGCTGAAAAGTGGTGTTGGACCTAAAACAACGGATTGGTAGTGCAACTTATAAGGAGACCAACCTAGCAGTGCTTAGAGTGCGTGTGAAGAGCAGGAATGATGTCTTTTCATTTCTAACACATGACTTTGGAAAATGAGATGTCAGGATGATCAGTTGAGTCAGCAGAGTTAGAAGGTGTGCAAAGGATTTATGAGATACAACATAGCTAGAAGGAAAGGAGTATAACCAGTTGTTCAATGCACACTATCCTGGCGCCCCATGAAGAGGATGCTGATGATGGAGGTGACATGTTGAACGCTTCATTGGATATCCGTTGATATGCCTCGTTTCCATAGATGTACGCTAGATGTTAAGTTTCTCACGTGGTCCTTGTTGCGAAATGTATCCTAGCTTTATCATTAGCCTAATCCTTCTCGTGAGACTTTATTTCCAACTACGGATCCTTTGGAAGAGAAGTAATGGATTAACTCTCAGGCTTCATTAGAGGAACCACAAACTTTGATGGATTAAATGAAGGATACAAGCTCCATGAAAGTTTTTGTGTATTATGCATACACCATCCACCTTTGGTGTATTAGTGCTATGGTGATATGATGATTAAATTATGGTTACCTTTATTTGTTGACTTCTCAATAAATTCAGTGTAGCTATAATTTAATATCCATCTTCACTATTGGAATAATCGACTTGTAATCCCCACTAAGGACATATGGAGATGCCTTAGATCCTGCATTTAGTCGAGAAGAAAACCAAAGAATTACCACCACCCTCTCTCATTAACCGAGTCGTTCTTTAACTAGCTCTCGGGAGAGTACGCAATATATTGCGCAACACCATGTAGGGTTGTTGTGGACACCATGAAAGTGAAGATAATCGGTACAACACCCCTAAAGGATTTCAAATGATACCAAACCCCTTACGCCTTAGAGAAGTGACAAGTAACTTGACCTTGGAAAACAAGTTTCGCCTACTTTGTTTGACGGAATACTGAAGACTAAGTCTACCACCCACCTTTTGGATGGACTAGTAGGAATATGGTGTTCTCACCATTGTGCCATTTACCGCTAATATTTCTATTACGGACTAGGCTCCACAAACTTTTTGTGTAGTTTATAAGTACACCGATTGGGAATTCCTATGAAAGCGAGATGAATATGTGAGGGTAATACGGGGTTGCCAAAACAATAACTTGGTACTTACATGCCCTCGACAATTTATCTTGCTATACTTAGAGTACGGGAACTGTGAAGCCAAAGAGTCAGCTAGTTTCAGAGAGGATTCACTGTCAAGATGCAGACTACCATTGGAACTTTTTACGGGAAGATTTTCCGTGCCTTGCATAGGGAAGACAACAATAACAACAATTGTTTTGCCACCAGGATCAAGAAGAAACCCCTTTTGAGGATGGCTAATCTTAGAAAGACAGTTCCACTGTCCGTTGATCGGGTATCTTCGGTTAGTTACAAGATTCAGTATGCACCATCACCGAAGGAGCCACAATATGGAAAGCCTCGCTACAAGATATCCTATGCCACTCCAACGCAGAAGAGAAGGATGATTTAGAATCCTAGGTACAGACCCCTTATGGGAAACAACTGCAATGACCGTGAGAAGTTTGGGCACTTTTTGAGATTTTTGTCCTCACCCAAGGAAGAACGGGACCAACAAAACCGAGTTTGAACAAGCTCATTGTACCAATATTGAAGAGATCCAAGAAGAAGGGCCGTAACCATCAATACGTGCCTAACCGACCATTTTTAATGCTGTTGTTTTGTTTGACCTCGAATCTTTACATTCGTTTATGAGTCGAACATATATACAATAGCATCGTGGAGAGATAGTTGAAATTGGAACTTGGATATCCTATCCACTCGACAATGATTAAGATTGAGAGTTAACAAATCTTAGCTTCTCTAGCAGTATTGTTCCGTTGGAGTTAAGATGTCATTCGAATTAAGTTGGACAAATTTAATGGAGAGCAATTATGGACCTTTTGAAATGAGCAATTATCCTGAGAGACTCCCGAGATGGAAAAAGAACCCAGATAATCATGCACCAATTGCATCATATCTTCGCTATGTTGCAAGTTACTTGGTACATCAAATAAAGGTATGAAGTTAGTACCGGGAATAATACCTATTCCCCGAAGGCTATATAGGATGCCATCAAATGAGTAGCGAATTGAAGCTATAGATGCAAGATTTATTGGATCAAATTACCACCAAAAAGGATTTGACCACAAGACATTTTGAAGACCGCTTCTCTACAAGATATAGGTTTCATGAGTCTTTTGTCATGTCCTTTGACCCGACAATTGCTCCAAAACTTATTTTGTGTACCTCATAAAATTGGTATTCACGCCCAAGTTATGCTTCATGGTCGTGTTTATCGATAACCTTGTGGTATATTCAGAAACGATGAAGACCATGTAGAACCCCTGAGAATAATGATGACCGACTTCAGAGAACACCAGCGCTATGCTAAGTTACAGCAAGTAGAAAATTCAATTGAAGAAAGTGCAGTCCTTGGACATGTCTTACCTGAAGACGATATTGTTGTGGATCCAAATATAGTCCGAGTGACTATAAATTTGGAGACAATAATGTTTGTCACCTTTGTGATTTGGAGTTTTTCTTAAGTTTAGTCGGTTATCAATTTATAACCGACCTAAGATTTCGAATCCATGACAACGTTGTTGTAAAAGGATAGAAAATTCGTGTAAACACCTGAAGTGTGAGATGACTTTTGTACTTTTATGAGAGTTGTTAACAATCGCTCTAGTGTTTGTACGCACGGATATGGAGGAACCTTTTGATGTGTTTGTGATGTCTATGGTACAAGTTTTGATGTGCACTTATACAATAAAGACGGGTAATTGTTTATGCCTCGTGGCAACTAAGGAAATTTGAGGTGAATTACCCAACACAAGAATTGGAAATTTCAGCTATAAGTGCATACTCCGAAGGATTTGTGCCCCTAACATAGTTGGAGGTGTATCAACTTTATGTTCAAATACAAGAATCTTGAGTCTTCACTAGAGATGAGCTAGAGTCGAGACAAAGAAGGTAGTTAGAGATGGTATCTCAGGACAAATGGAAGTGCTTTTACCATCCATACAGGCCAGAGGCTATCACAAAGATAGACGCCTAGAGTCCGAAGGCATATTGCACCCTTGACCATCCATGGTTACAAGAAAGATTCAACTTGATGCATCCTCCAATGTTGCATAACATTTGGTTTGAAGTCCCCTCGAAAGACAGATAATCAAGGACATGAAAGTAGATAGAAGCGATTCTTTCATCAATCAGGAACTCAAGGAAACAATGGGAGCACAGTTCAAGATTGAAGACAATTATATCCAATGGTCGATGACCGTTAGGCTATGAATAAGGATAAGAGAGCTCTGAGATCGGTCTTCCAAAAATCACTCTCTTTTTGCCTCTTGAATCATGTGATACTTCTTGTTCTCTTAACCCTAACTTGCACGTGATGCTTATCCATGCAAGGTCCATCGGTGTCATGTTAAATATCACATTGGTTGTAGACTTGCTACGGTGTCGTGATTTATAACTGATGGTGCCGCGACGAAAAACCGGAGCCTCCTCGACTCGCAGCACAAGGTGTCTTTGCTTTCGCCGGCACGCCGCTGGTATCGTTGTTACTAGTCATGACTCGTTGTCAAAACTACACTAGTGTGTTGTTTTCACGATACTTTCCTTGATCATCTATTCTATATCCTGTTGAAGATCTTTATATAATCCTTGAATTTGAGCTTTGCCTTGGAATGGCAAATAAGATGATTTTTGGAAGAACAGGTCACTGACATCAACATTAACAGACTACAAGAAGAAATAGACAGAGTGAAATTGCTGACCATCTCCATGAGCAGTGCCACTTTTTATGGACATGTGTCACTTTGATTTGATCAAAGAGAGCACCCAATGCTCATGGGTTGAACAGTTTGCAAGACAAATGAGGACTAACATTATTTATCTCAATCGATGATAGTTTCAAAATCCCTCAAGTCCAAAGAAAGATGATAATGGTTGAGATATCTTAGAATTTTAGCCAGAAGCTCCAACACGTTAGAAAGGTCATGCCGACAAGCACAAAATGCCTTTGGAATTTCCAAGACGAAGACTACGATCATATCAAGCATCAACCATGAAGAGAAATTGAAGGCTTGGAATCGAAAGAGGGTTAGCACCAAGATTAGTACGTCCTTATCTAGAGAGTTTAGCACCAAAAATGATAGATCCCTATCTAGGACAACTGGTTTAGCAAGTGCAGTTACCTAGATGGATGAAGACAAGTTGCGCCTTCCTTTTATGTGTTACAATTGAAGAAATATGGAGAGTACTTAGAGAACGTCTTCGGGCTAGAGGAATTCAAGTCAACATCTACCCCGACTTATTTGGAGAGCCAGTTCAAGTTTTGGACGGCAAGGAGAAAGCAACTTGTAACAAGATTGTGGAGTTGTACAAAGCTATTAAGAGTAACCTTGGTGAGAAAGATGTCACGTAGGGAGTAGAAAAGTATCTTCGTGAGACTTATCCCATGTTTTTTTTCAAACAAGCGCTAAGTAACGCCAAATCTCGGGATGAGATTTCTTTTAAGGGGGTTAGATTTGTAACACCCTGGTGTTAATCATGTCATTAGCATATGCATTTCATACCATAAGCATCATTAGCATGCATGCATCTGTCATTTATATCATGTTTTGCTTATCATTGCATGTGGTGCTTTGTCTTATCATTTTATGTATGAAATGCTTACATAATTCATTGTTTGATCTTTAATCATTCTTAGATATGTTTAGAGAAGGTGTTAGAGCAAGGTCGATGTTGGTCATGTTCCTTAATTATGTTTTATAATGCCGGTTTGACTTGGTTTGACTCGATTTGACCATGATAGTACTTTGTCTTGTTTTGCTTAAAAGTCCTAGCTAGGGTTTATGCATGTGTGTGCACTCTTCATGAAATATGTGGGTAATTTAGTGTAGAACATAATTCATCACATGCTTGTTTCATGAAAGTGGGTGGATCGTGTTCGAAAAAGTCGAAAATTGTTTGATTTGAATGAAATTAGGGTTTGCTTTGACCATCGGAGTAGTTTAGATTCGATCGATCGCAGCTTTCCAATCTGGGGCGAATTAGGAGAAAGTTTGTATAGGTGTTTTGCTCAGAATTTCTAGAGGAACATTTTGTTCAATTGGAGTTTTCGCTGAATCTGCATGGATTTCAACGCACAGGCCAAAACAGATCGATTAGGGTTTCAAAACAGGTTTTTAGTGACGCTTACCTTCTCCCCGTCACTAAAACGCCGTGGCCGACCACCGTTGTCGCGATGTGCCACCGCGCCCACGTGGCCTGCGCCTCTACCTTCCCCTGTCAGCACCGCGCCGTGTAGAAGGGGGCACCAATCGGCGTCCGCGGCGTCGCACTTCACCTTTTTCTCCCTCCCTCGCCTTGCAAGCTGGCAAAGAAGAATATAGCGCGCCAACGCGCCACCAACGCCGCCGCCGGCGTCGAGCACCACCATCACCGCACCACGCCCTCCAAAGCTCACCAGGAGCTTCGCACCGCACCCCACCTCGACGACCACCCCGAGCCCAACGCCCGCTGAGCCCACGCGCGCTGGAAAACGCGCGAAGTCGCCCTCGCCCGAAAATCGGCCGAACCGAAGCTCCGCCACCGCCACGCCAACCACCGCACCACCGCCGATTCCGCGACGCCACACGACTCCAAGACCTCCAACTCCACCCTCCTGACCACCCCACCGATCGAATCGACGAAGGAAGGGGGCCAATCGGCCGTTTCCTCGCGACCGCCGCCGAGCTCCGGGCGAGCTCCGTGAGCCCTGCGGGCCGTGCCCCCCGTCCCATGCCCCTCCGTCCACCCAAGCGGCGCGCATCCGAGCCGCCTAGACCTCACCGGTGCTCGAACCTTCGTCCGTTGAGCCGCTCCGGGCCCTCGCCGGAACGCCGTCGCGCGCCGCCGGCATCTTCTTCTCTCGCCGCGCACGCCGTCGACCCTTGTCCTTCCGCCCTCCGTGGCCGCCCGCCTTTACTGGATCCGGCCCGTCTTTGACCCCGCTGCCGGGTGCTCGCCTCGCTTTGCCCGCCCGCCGCCGGAACGGCGAGCGCCGCCATGCGCCGCCGCCCGTCACCACCGCTGCCGTCGACCACGCCGCCGTCCACCATAGCCGCGTCCACGCCACCAATCGATCCGTCTCGACGAGACGAGTCCGTAGATGCCCTTGGTTTCGCGGAGGATCACCGACGGCGAAGATCCGCCGTGCCCGCACCGCTCCCTCGCTTCTCGAGTCACCGACGAGTGGGCCCCAGCTGTCGGAGAATATCCTTTATATTTCTCGTTTTTCCGTAATTACATGCCTAGCTTGCAAAATTCATATCTTGCTCATTTTAACTCCATTTTGAGTGAGACAAATTTTGTCATGCTTATTATTGTCTGTTCTATGATAGAAAATTATGAGATTGCATTTTCTGGTAGATTTTATATTTATTTATATTTATGCTAGTAAATGCCATGAAATTAGATAAATGCATATCTTATTTTTGGTGCATGATAAAATAGTGGTCCCTGTACGAAATGTTCATGTTTTGTGATGTACATCATGGGAAAATTATGTTTGACCCTAGGTTCTATGTTGGAAATATGGTTTTGATTTATGTGCTATTTACCATGCTTTCTTAGGAAATTCATAGAAAAAATAATTACTAGGGTTTTGGATGTGAGACTTGGTGTGATTGGTTTTGATTGGTTTAGGTAGCTTGTCATACTCAGAAATCTGTTGTCTGACACTTTTCATAGTGCAAAGTATTTTCATGCTTAGATTTATTGCTAGCTTCTCATTTTTGTGTAGGACAGCATATGCATGTTTTTGATATGAAATTTTTATGGTAGCCTTGTGATGCCAGTAGCATGCTCCTGTAATTTTTGTCGAATTTTCTGAAGTAGTTATGTATTTACCATATTTATGTTGCATGGAAAATAGCCTAGAAATGCATATTTATGTTAAGGTAATGTGTGTTGATAATTTTATTATTTGTTCCTAGCATGAATAGGACCTGTTGATATGCTTAGTTTGGTAGTCTTGTGTTTTTTATGAAACTAGTGTAATTCTAGCTTTATATTTTAAAGTGTGCATGTGTAGTGTTTATTTGGGGAATATCATTTCATGTGCATTAATTTATCTTTTGGCTTGTCTAGTAGGTTTATTTGATAGATTATGACCTTGTTTACTTGCTGGTTAAGTTTGGTAAGGGTTGCATGAGTAGTTTGCAAGTTATGGTAGTTGTATGTGATGAAATGGATTAGAATCAGAGCCTCTGTTTTCTCTATTTTCGAGGCTGTTAGTATCAGAATCAGGTCAAGCTGATAGGGAATGATTTGTAGATAATTTCGTCAGCTTTCCAACGAGTATTTGTTTGCTGCATTTGGAGTTATAGAACTCCCTCGTGTGATCGCTTTTAGTGACAAAGATGTCTAGCTGCCATTTTCTAGTGATTAGTGAGTCGTGGTGTTTGCTTGATGTAGACCATTAGGGTTTCTTGTGTAGATTTAATTGTGTTTCTACAGAAGAGATATCCACTTACTAATATCATACATCATAATGCATTCATCCATTCCTTGTCAATTGTGCATTCCTTAATATTTATCCCCGCATACACATTCATATTGGATCGAAGGAACGAGAGCACGTGGAAGTCAAGGAGCAGCAAGAAGGAGAAGTATACACCCGGAGGTGCAGCAAGGAGGAGGTCCATGGAGAGACAGAGCCTGTCGTCAAGCTGCTGAAGTGCCCAAGGCATCTTCTAACATCTTTCTAAAGGCAAGCCCCGGTGCATGCTGCCCTTTCCTATGCTTTCTAACTAAATTGATTTGCGTCCTTTATATATGTTGATGCATTAAGTTTAGGAAAGTGGTTGAAACCGTTGATGCACATATATCCTTGCTGAAGTTATCCTATCCTATTTAGAGGTCTAGGTTATAAATGCTCAGTATGGTCATTGCAGTAGACAGTGATTCCGGTCACTTGAGAGGATGTTTGTGGTTAGTCACATGGGTGACTAACAAGCTGCTGCTGAGAACCTGATTAATAAAACATGCTTAGATTGGATGGATATTTTGGTCTTTCCATCTGATCGATTAAGGACTTACTCTTTGTCGGAATGTGGTCGGAAGTTGAACGTACCTATTCATATAGTAGGCTCCGCGGGATCGTGAGCCACGAAGCTCGTGGGAATGTTAGGGGCCGGCCATGCTCGCTTTATCGCTCCTCCTTTGGTGATGGTTGGTGTGGTTAATCGGGCACAAGAAGATGCGCACGAGGGGTCGTACTCGTTGCTTACGCCACTTGGGTGCTCGAGAAGGAGGGGGTAGCCGGCAAGACCGAGACTTTACGTCCCCGTAACGCCCCGGGAGTGATCGGTCTGCAGCATGACGTAGACCCGGTTTATGACAGGGTATTCGCCCGCGGTTTGCAAATCGATTCGAATCGCCATCTCTCCCCGGTCGGTGAGAACCCTGGCTATGTCCACGACAATGTAGTCTTAATATCACAATATATGTTATATTATCATGTTGCTGCTGTTAAAATTATGATCAAGTTACTTATGCTGTTATTTATATTACTGAGCATATGCCTTTAACCTTGACTATACAGGATCTAAGGTTATGTATATAATAAATAACCTTTTAACTTGGAAGAACTCAAGTAGTATGTGTAGGCTCACTAATCAACCTTATTTTATGAAATCAAATGTGAGTCAGCCAGCTCCAGATAAAGCCAAGCATGATCCTTGGAGTCTTTTCCTTATCTTCTAGTTTCAGACGGGTAAGTCTTGCGGAGTACAATTGAGTACTCACGGGTTTATTCCCACTATTGCAGGTGCCCCGTCTAGCATGATCCTAGCCAGTTGTGTGTGCTGTGGTTGAAGAATAATGCCTAGGGCATGGCAATCTCCATATTTCCCCTGTCTTGTGCTATTACTGGGTTGACACTATGTTGGCACTATCTTATTTTATTTCCTCTATACATTTATTTGGTTTTCGAAAATTACTTGCTTCCGCACTCTGAATTACTTTGTAAATAAATGGGTACATCGCACTTTGATTATAATATATTGAATTTGGTTTAAGATACCTGCGGATTTGAACTACTGAGCTCAACGATCCTTGTTGTATTGTTGATGAGTTTGAAATCACTTTCGGAGATTTCGAATACCGGGTTTATATGGACTCAAGTGTAGACTGTGATTGCTTCGGTAATTGCGAATTATACTTGATTTCTTATAAATTGGTCGGCTCTGTCACACGTATCACGAAGACGGCTCGTCGTCGACCAGCAACCAGATCTGCATGGCCAAACTCTCTCCGATCGTCGAGGAGGGGGAGGAGGCCACGCGAGCCCAAGACGGCGCACCTTCTCTCTCTCCCCATCCGAGATCACCACCACCATCCTACTGAGAGTCCGAGATGGATGCTACGATTCGGTCGCCCGTTTGCCCCGAGCACCGCACCCCGGGAGGCATACGGGGGGGGATCTACGCCACCATCGAGCGACAACTCAAGTAGCCATCGACGGGAAACCGACCAACAAAGTGTACCGCTGGGAGGAACATAACGCCGACCGAAGCTCGTCGTCGGCAAGCGGCGAGCAGGACCAAGCGAACGCAGCGCCGCAGCCGCCCAAAGGCGCCCAAGCCCAGCCCGCCGTCGGCGAGGGTCCCGGCGGCACCGCCGATGGCCGCCCCGAACCTCATGGCGCACTCCGACACCGTTGATGGTGTTCGGTTCATAAAACACCGGAGCAAAACATCGCCACCGCCACGGCTTTGTTGTTCTTGGGACAATCCCAACGTGGATGAGATCTGAGGTTACATCTACGCCACCCACGCCGCCAACCCTCGCCGAAAAGCTCATCTCGCTCCTTCGCTGCCCATTCATCTCACGCCGGCACTCCGTCGAGGAATCAAAGCCGGCAGAGGCGAGGAAGAGGCGTCCTCCCAACCAAGAGGAGGCAACCCGTCCCAGAATTGGGGTGCAAATGACCCCCGCGTCGGATGCGCAGAAACGCTCGCAGGGCTGCTTTGGCCTGTGGAGGTCGACAATCGGAGCAAGGGGCGCGGGCACGGTGCTCCGGAGGCGCGGTGGGCAGCCACCCCGTCCCCGGCCGTGAAGGGAACCAACAGGCCCTCCCGACCTCCGCAGCGAAGATCGACATGGCCCGCGACACCAGATATTGCATCATCAGCCGCCAAAGAAATGCGGACGCCTCCGAGATCCAGCGGCATGAAGAGTACAACATGCTGTATGGAAACCCTACCGGGAACCTCACGATCACTACCATCCGGCCCTACCACCCGGACCTTCGACGAGTCCAGTGGCCTTTGGGCTTCAAGGGCACTAATGCCCTCTTTAGATACTCCGGCGACCAAGACCCGGCGGCCTGGGTCATGCTCTACGAGATTGTGATCAGGGCTACCGGAGGAGGGGAGGACGTCATGGCCAACTACTTCCCGATCGGCATCGACCAGGCGACCAATCGATGGCTCCTAGCTCTCCCCGAAGGAAGGTCACGCGACGTTGAACGAGGTCAAGGAGATCTTCATCAGTACATACAAGTCTACATGCAAGCGCCGGGGACAAAGTATGAGCGTTACGGCCACAAGAACGAGCCCCTTCGGGAGTACACCCATCGGTTTTCCGAGGTCCGCCTCACGATCCCGAACATCACCGACGAGGAGTGCGTCAGCGCATTTACCAAGGGCCTTGTCTCCAACAGCAACTCCGTGGCCGAAGAGCTGCGCAAGAAGCTGCATAGGAACAAGGTCACGACCATGTCCAAACCATCGGATATGGCTCGTAAATTCGCGGGCGTGACGAGGCCGAGTACGTTTTCAAGAAAGACTACGGCTACTCCGCTCGGCGAGATAACTCTCCCCGACGTGATGCCCCCCGCGATGACAAGAAGCACGACGAGCGTCACGATACCCGTCGCCGACCCGACTCTCGACGCGACAGAACCGCCGGAGGAGGGTCGCAACGGCTATCGCGAGCGCCGCCGTGATCGCAATAGGTGTGGAGGCGTAGTCAACAACATTAAGGCCGGGGGAAGAAGAAGGCCCTCAACCGCAAGATCCGATCGTAAAGTCGCTTAATGGCGGGTGCCCCCACCACGACATGATCCATAGCCGGCCGAAAAGCCGCACTTCAACGCCGAGTATGAAAGTGAGCGGAAGAAGCTCAAGCTCGACGACGAAGGGCCGAGGGAGGTGCCGAAGGTTCCCCGACGTCAGCCGGAGGACGATCCAGATGATGACGTCGATCCCAAGCATCGCTATCGGGCGGAGGACGGCGTCATCCACATGATCATGGGCGGCCATTACGGCTGCGAGGTCGGGCGGGATCGTATGGTCTCCGCCCGCAATGTCCCGACCATCAAGGACTTCAGCGAGGGGGTCACGGACCCTATTTGGCCTGAGTTCTCTGAGCGGGTCATCACCTTCACTCACGACGACCAGTGGTGCAATAACCCATACCCCAGCGTTTCCCACTCATCCTGGACCCGGTGATCGGGCGTCTACGGTTCGAGAAGGTCCTCATCGACAAGGGCAGCGCCCTCAATATGTTGTTCCGGAGCTCCATGAAGGCCCTGGACATCACGAAGGCCAACCTCAAGCCGTACGACCATCCCTCCTTCGGGGTATCCTGCCTCGAGAGTCGTCTACTCCGCTTGGGCAGTCACTCTTCGCGTCTGCCGCTCGCAAAAAGCATCATCACATCCAAGACATGAATTTCGCCGCTGCCGACTTCGACTCATCGTACACGCCATTATCGGGCGACCTGGACCGACCGTGGCTCATGGCGGTCCCAAGACTATGGCTACCTCATCCTCAAGATCCCCACGGAGAAGGGGCTCCTCACATGCGAGGGCTAACGTGCACATGGCGTTTGTCTGCGACAAGGAGGGCCTCGACAAGAGGGATTTCATCCTCCAATCGATCCGCCAGGAGGAGGTCATCAAGGAAGCCAAGAAGATGAACCCCTCTGACCTTGAGATACCCAAGGAGGAGCGAGCGTCCAGCTGGTGGAAGGCGACGCAACCAAGACCACCAAGATCGGTGTGAACCTTGACCCGAAATAGGAAGGCGCGCTCTTCCGGTTCCTGAGGGAGAACGTGAGTATCTTCACGTGGAAACCCGCGGACATGCCCGGAGTACCTCGGAGCCGGATCGAGCACCGCCTACGAGTCAAGCCCATGGCCAGGCCGTGCGCGTAGAACCTGCGTCGCTTTAATAAAGAAAAGTCAGTCGCAATTAAAGCAGAAGTAACTAGGCTATTAGCTGCTGGTTTTATTAGCGAAGTGTATCATCCGGACTAGTTAGCTAACCCGATCCTTGTAAAAAAGAAGAATAAAGAATGGAGAATGTGCGTTGATTATACCGATCTCAATAGGGCTTGTCCTAAAGACCCCTTCGGTCTCCCGCGCATCGACCAGGTTGTGGACTCTACTACAGGTTGTGAGCTCCTTAGCTTCCTGGACTGCTATTCGGGCTATCACCAGATTGCCCTCGCGGTCGAAGACCAGGAGAAGACCTCCTTCATCACTCCGTTTGGCGCCTACTGCTATAATACCATGTCGTTCGGGTTGAAGAATGCCGGTGCTACCTACCAGCGAGCCATACAAGGTTGCTTAGGAGACCTTATCCCCGACCTTGCTCAGGCTTACGTCGACGACGTTGTGGTGAGGACCCAGAGCGCCTCCACTCTGGTAGATGACCTCACAAGGGTGTTCGCGAAGCTTAACGAGTACCAGTGGATACTTAACCCGGGAAAGTGTGTTTTCGGCGTCCCCTCCGGCAACTTGCTCGGCAACATCATTAGCAGGCATGGCATCGAACCCAATCCAGAGAAGCTCAACGCCATTATGCGGATGAAACCGCCCCAAAACGTAAAAGACGTCCAAAAGCTTACTGGATGCATGGTGGCCCTAAGTCGCTTCATCGCGCGACTCGGCGAGAAGGGTCTCCCCTTCTTCAAACTCCTCCGAGCAGGTGAAGCATTCAGGTGGACCAATGAGGCTCAAGAAGCTTTCGACGGCTTCAAGAAGTTCCTTACCACGCCGCCGGTGCTGGTGGCCCTGAACGATGACGAGGAGATTTTGCTCTACATCGCAGCGACCAACCGGGTGGTTAGTACCGCCTTGGTTGTCGAGCGTGCGGAAGAAGGGCACGTGTATCCCGTCCAGCGGCCGGTCTACTTCATCAGCGAGGTACTAAGTGAATCTAAAACAAGGTACCTGCATATTCAGAAATTACTCTACGGAATTCTCATAACATCCCGCAAGTTGCGTCATTACTTCGACCATCACACGATCACCATGCTATCCGACTACCCGCTGGGTGACGTCTTACGAAACAAGGATGCCAACGACCGTATCTGCAAGTGGGCAATCGAGCTCAGCCTGTTCACCATCGAGTACAAGAACAGGAGTACGATCAAGTCGCAGGCATTGGCAGACTTCATCTGTGAATGGACCGACCTAGAGACTCCCCTCGAAGACACCAGCCGGGAACGCTGGACGATGTACTTCGACGGCTCGCTCAACATTGATGGGCCGGTTGCAGGGGTCTATATCAGCTCGCCCTCCGGGGAGACGCTTCGGTATGTTTTGCAGATCCACTTCCCAGCATCCAACAACACGGCAGAATATGAGGCTGCGTTGCACGGCCTCCGCATCGCTGTCCAATTAGGGATCCAGCGGCTTCAGGTATTTGGGGACTCAGCTTTGGTGAGCAAGCAAGTCAACAAAGATTGGGATTGCAAAAGTGAGAAGATGGATGCTTAAGTCAGAAAGTTGGAAGGCAAGTTCTACGGGCTCAGCTTCGACCATGTGGTTCGGGATTACAACCAAGCCGCCGATGAACTCTCAAAGCTTGGCTCTTCCCGATCGAAGGTACCGGCTGGCGTTTTCATTGAAGATCTCTGGAAGCCAACTATACATGAGCCGAAACCAGGGCCCCCGCTAGAGACAGCCGACCATATAGTTGCTACACTATCCCGAACAGTCGAGGAAGATTGGCGGGTCCCACTGATCAAATACCTGCAAGAAGCTCTCGTCCCTTAAAATAAGATAGAACAAGACCGCCTGATTCGGCGAAGTAAGAACTATGTGCTCATCGATGGTTTCCTTATTGTTGACGTTTCTTAACATCGCAGAAGAATCCGCAAGCGTACAGAATTGTCGTTGTAGCTTTCACCCGGAAATATTCAGGGTATCGTATTTTCCACAGGGAACGGAAGTACTCTCTCCTAACTAGTTCGCCCAAGGACACACAAGGCCAAAGATGGGGAGGATTATCGAGAAGGATCCCTACACCTTTAGGGTCTATGGTTAGCCAGTCTCCAGAGCTACCTGTTGACTTCGGGCACCGGCCCACGCCCAAAGGATAGAGTCCGGCAATTGCACTGCGCCACACCCGAACGTGGGGGGATTACAAAGGACGGACAAGGCTGTCACGACACAGCCGCCTACCCCCTCAACCGTGGGATGCGCCGCAAAAGATAGGCAACTTCTAGTCCAAACACCACGTTTGCACTGATGATTGCTACTCTAGTGTGATATCAAGGCTTACCCGTCCCCGGGGTCCTTCTACTAGAGCACCGCCAAAGATGACTAGCTATCAATCCCGCAAACAAGTAGATAATGCTTGGATAAACATAAGACAATAAAGGTTATCGGAATCGTGGAGACTTACATAGCCAAGATCCCGTGAAGGAGCTAAGCACGAATCCACCGAGGTACAAGTCCGGGGAGTCGCCAACAAGTCCGGCACTTCCCCGCTCTCGGCCCTCACATCTCTCCTCCGTCGATCTCTCTACTACTAATGAGGGCCTAAGACTGTTGGAGTGAAGGAGTGGAGTAGAGGGAAGAGTAGAGGGAGAGCTCTTCCTTGGAAATGGTGTGTTGAATGAGGTAGGAGAGCCCCTCTATTTATAGGAGAGGTGGAGGGGGGTTTTTGCTTATTCCTTGGTGCATTGAAGGGCCTCCAGGCGTTTAGATTCGTCCCCCCGATCATCCAGAGGCAGTACATTGAGTGCTCCACCATCCTATGCCGAAAACCGGAGAAGAACCGCGCAGGAAGTGGTTGAATCGGAGCCGAACCGGAGAGATACGCATGCTGGCAGCTTTCTGGAGCGGAATATGCGGCGCCATGCAGCTGGACCGGTGGAAAACCGGTTGAACCGCGAGGAAACCGAGCGCCAAGCGTGTGGACCGCGCAACCGCCATGCGGGGTGCCACCAGCGCATGACACGCGTGTCCCTCGCGGACCGGCCGGTGGAGGGGCCGCGCTGCCATACAAGCCGCTGCGGCGTCGTCCCCGTGGGGGGACGGGCCGCCACGTGGCGCCCGCCGGTTGGTCGCGCCGGGTCGACCGCGCCCCGCGGGGGGGGGATTCCCTCGGGCGCTGGGGCCCGCTTGTCGACGCTACGCCGACAAATGGCTAGCCGCTGTTTTTCTAGCTTCGCCGCGCCATGTGTCGCCCCACGATTGATGTGCATGGTAATCGCTTTACGTTGGACTTTATCATTTCATGTGATTCTTATTCATCTCATATCTTTTCCATCCGAGTCCAAATCTATCAAGTAATATATCCATTTCGATCAAGATGACGAGCTCTCTCGATGGTGTACCTTGTTTTGCCATATAAGATACTTTTTATTGATGATAAATGGAGAATTCCTGCATTGCACTTTGAAACACCAAAACTTGTGGAACTTGTTAGATTTAAACCCTACCAAGTTAGTTATGGCTTGCGACCTTGCAAATATTAATAATGGTGGAGTTAATCTCACCACGATAGGGTACAAAGCCTATTTCATTACATTCTAGCATTGCCACAAACCACCGCCACCCTAGCTCACAAATCTAAAGAAATGCGCGGAACGGATATTCTTAATATGACACTTGAAACTCTTGTAATGATAATATAATTCGCACCGCAAGCCGCTACGCATGCATTACCTAATTGTAGCATTTCACCGTGATTCTATCCGTGTATCGATTTATATTCTAACAAGAGAAAGGGATGGGCTATGGGTAGGTTGGACATGATTTAATGTTGACTCACTGTAGTGGTGTAATGTAGAGTAAACCATATGCATCATACTAAACTCAAACGGTGTAAGTCACATAATAAAGATAATAAGATAATAAATAATGATAGCATCATCCAAGTCAAAGATCATCATATGCCACTAGCTAGTATCATAAAAAGGCTAAATACCATAGTATAGGTGAGATGGATGGAATACTTTGGGTTAGCCCTTGGTACTTATGTCAATGCATACTGCTAACAATTAGTGCAATACACCTAGTCATCATCGTATCAAGCATTATATCTAAGTATTATTACGGTGAATATTACTATGAAGATTAGGAACAAAACCAACCTACCATAAATAAAAGTTCAACTTAGCCCTTACATTCGGGGTGGACTCTAAAGACTAATGGGAGTATCACATCCACCTATCTGTACTTTCACACATCCTAATATAGGGTGATGTCGCTAGTGCAAACGCCAGATAAAACACCCACGCTACACATTGCTTCCACTTCACCCACATAGTGTACATTCAAGGGGGCTACTATAATTTAATGCCATGCTTGAATAAATATAAAGACAAACATACTAAACTAAATATATAATCAGCACAAGCATAGAAGCATATAACTAAGAAATAAGTAATCTCACAAATAGAATAAAGTCATGGCAATTGTATTCCCAACAAATACTTACAAATGAGATACAAGAGAGAAGCCACGCTGGAAGCTTCTCGGCCCCCTCACATTTCTCTGACTACCCTAATCCAAGATAATACTTGACTTCCTCTATTTTCAACCTAGATAGCTATTGCTCTAATTATGGTGGAACTAGGCTTAGGATCTTGACTGGGGGTCTTGATGATGGACTAGGTATGAGTAGAATGACTCTCGGTTTGAATCCTCAATGAATTAGTTTCACCTGGGGTCGTGGGTTCGTTATATAGCCCTAGGGCGGCGTACCCATGCCTCTTGGATCAAAACCGACTCGGGTTAGATGGACTAGATTGCTCCTCATAGGCGTGTGCTGAACCACCTTGAATGGGAGGTCGCATGTGTGGCCTCACTGGCGCCGCCGCCACTAGGGCCGGCCGGGTTTCCTCGCCAGTGGGCCCCATCTTCCTTCCGGTGCTCTCTCGTCTCTTCCGGAATGTTCTAGTTGTAGGTTCCACGCTAAGTTACGCTACTGAGCACGCCTTTATGTCGTGAGGGCTTGTAAACTTGGGTATTTTCTCGCTTAATCCCTAAAATATATAAATCACCAAAAAACTAGTGGAATCATGTTAGTCAAGCCCCTTAAGTACTATGTTGATATTCATTTTAAGCCCCTTACTGCTTTTAAAAACCTCTATATTTTATGCTATAAGGTATACCAACAAGCTCCCTAAGCTTACCTCCTTCCTTAAGAACTCCTAGCAAGTCTATGTTGATCAGAGTTGCCGCAAACGCTTTCACACCTCGTAGTACACATGCTTTCAACAAAATTTCATCTCCTGAAAGGAATAAACTATTTCAACCTTCGACTTACCCAGAAAAGTATATATTACCTTTAATCATGGAGCTTGTAGCTTTTTCTGTGATCTCGTAATCGAAAAAGATAGAACAACTGTCAAGCACTAGGTCTCAAACTCTTTTGTTCAACCATCATTCTAGAAGTTTTAATGATTTTCAAATAAAAACTCAAAAATTCTTCAAAGATGACCCCTTTCAAGTCTCCCCTCTTTTATGTGGTAAATCGTGGGTGGATCCTCAATGTGAGGCAAATAAGTTGTTTTGGCCTTTCCTCATAGTGTATGTGTATTTTGGACTAAGGCAAAGAGGGACACTATGCCTTCTTCTCTCACCCTATATATCTAAAAGCTTATATCCGGAGTTCATAGGTGGGGAGAAAATTCAAATCTATTTACTAAGCATATATTGTAAGTTCAAACGATGGATCCAAAGTCACAAGTCACTAATCATGCATGTGTATGATGGAATGAAATGAATATGATGGTAGGTGTGAATGGAATGAATGAGAAGAAGTCTAATTCTATTTCTAGCCTTTTGAAAATCATCTCTTTTGAAACTTGAAAACACTCGAGAGAACTTTGGGTTGCATTTCTTTCTTTTATTTTTTCTTTATGGAGAGGCGCATCTAGGTACCCATTGTTTTCAAATTTTACACTTGGGTTCATTTTTAACTCTCTTTATTCTTTTTTTCTTTTTAGGGAGGTAGGCTCTACTAGCTCAAGTAGGACACTTTTGTCCTGCTTTTTCTTTACCCCCTCTCTCTCTTTAACTAACCCAAGTCTTTTTGCAATAACTTTTGAGAAATAGACAAGAGCTTTATAAGATTGTTGATTGAATGGAATATTTTTGGTTGCTCTTCTCCTCTAAGCTAGGAGGAAATATATTTGGTGGGTGTATAATGGAAGTATGGTGGATGCGCATTCTCTGGGTGATAGAAGTAGCATATATATGAGTGAGCTTGGGAAAATGGAATATATGGATATGGTGGATGGATGGAGTGTACATCAGCATGACAAGTTTTAAGGGTCATCAAAGGTCGAATAACAAACTCAATAAAGTAAGTGCCTCTATATATATATCAAAGGTTTTCCTAATCTATGGAGCATGTATATATGTGGTCGTGGTAGGAGTTTCAACACTCTATCATACCTTTAACTTATCATGTATATTTTATAATTTTCAAAAAGATAAATCTCCCGTAAATCTAAAGTTGGTCACTAGGAGTAAGAGAAATAGCAAATAAACTTCTTAAGTATATCATATCCGGCCAATTACCTAGATTTTTAGAGCAAGCATTTGTAACTACTTATTTTAGTTTAGAGTAAACCTCAAGTTAAAACAGTTTTTATATTAAGCTTCGAGGAGAAATTAAGCTTGAAAGTTGTAAAATTGAAAGACATTACTTAATTTTGTTAAATTCATTCATCATCTCCTTATTTTTTTATGTCATTTTTAGTTGAGCAAAAGCTTAAAAGGTGTACATCCTCTCGACCATCATTTATTCATACTCCAACAAAGACTTAAAGACTATATAGACTCACTCTAAGCAAACTGCTAAGCAAAACCAAATATCTAGCTAATAATAGTAGTAGTAGAGATACTTATCGAGATAATCGGGGTGCTCTCTCCAAGCTAGATTGAAATGTTTCCAAGTTGATGTTGTGGAAGTTGAGGTAGATGGTGACAATGGTGTCTCGGCCATCATGTCTCTTTCCTTTCAAAACTCAAGTAAACTCAAATAATAGACAACAAAGCTAGTGGAACTTGATTAGGCGCTAGAGTTTAGCCACGCTTGCTTTTGTCACCGATCTTTTAGCAAAAGATGAGTGTATTTTTGGATTTTCTTATTTGTATGCAAAAAAAGATGAATTTTATTTTTATTTTATGCCACCACAAAGAAGTAATCCCCCTCGAGGGTATTAAGCCTTAGATTTACCTTCCTTTCACATGGGGCTTTTAGCTAAACATGCAAAGCACTAAATATTTTTATTGTTTTTCTAATGTAACCCTAAAAAGGAAAATATGCTATGCACCGTGTAAAAGTGAATATGCAATGCTGGGAATTAAACATGGATAATCTCTATCAATTACTGGCCGGCGTTTGGGATTTAAAAGTTCCTCCTAACAAGACTTTCTTGTTTCGGGCCGCTACTTCCTAAAAGTATAAGGTATAATGTTAGGTCAGCTACAATTGGTGGCTCATGATTTGATCGCATGTTTCTCCGGCGATGTGCCGGAGTTGCCTCTTCTTTATCCACTTCTTGTTTCCTCGAGGTTCTAGTGACCGCATATTCGGGCTTTTGGTTCATTATTTCTTTTATCTACCACCTTGATTCCTGAGATTTTACAATCTTCGCTTGTTGAGGTGGACGCATTTTTTTCTTCTCTAGGTCCCGCTACCTCTCCTTCTCAATCTTCAATTGTTTCCTTCTTCCTCCGCCACGCACGAATTCTCCGCTCTTCTTTTCATAATTAGCATAGCTTACAAAGTATAGTCGCATCTTTCAGGAATTGCATGAATTTCTCCTGCTCTTATGTAGATATTTGGGCGCCAGTAGTATTGGAGGAAATGGTCTCCTCCAACAATAGTGGTGGATCCAATCCTTTTGCCCATGTCCATGACTAAAAGTCGCAAGGAGGACATAAAGGATCATTATTCTCACGCACGCTCTTTCAAGAATTCCTTCTGAAATCTACATGATTGGTCTCCGCCATCCGGCAAGACATATGTTAAGTACAAGGGCATTTTATCAAATAATAATTGATATGTTACCTTGGCCATGATGTTGATGCCGATCCCCGACAAGCACATATGTGTTATTGAAGGTCAAATGCTTTATAGTGCATGATATTCTGGGATGCCTCGGGATCTTCCATCTTATTCAACATCGGGCGCATTTGAGTAGATGGCCGGCCTCTAACCAATCTTGTTGATCATCATTACTTTTACAGATCAGCCTTCTTGTTCTTTCTTGTTCTTCGTGTTCTTGAATGTAGGTTCTAGTGGCATCTCACGTGCGTATTGCGGCTTGTGGATGAGCAGTGAGAGAGTACCTTGTTCTTGAACTAAATACTTTCTCTTCCTTTAATGTTGAAACATATCTTTGCACTCGGCATAGATATAATTAAGTTTTGCCGTGTTTCAAGAAAGGTTGACCCAATATGATTGGTGCCTTTTCACTACCTCCTCGCTCTCACTATCGCGTAAATCACCGTATATATGATTTTCCAACTTGTAATGCAAACATCTTTGTAGTATGCCTTGTGGATAGCAGAAATGACCGATCTCAAGTAAGCCGCAGCTAATATGGTTGTATATATAACAATGGGTTACCATTAACTTTCTACAAATTGCAATTCGAGGTAAAATGTTGATGCTTCGAAACAAAGTCACATAGTGCATTCTCAAATACGCAGGGTCCAATTTGATGGTGATGACCGCCTCCCCCGATCTTCTTTCTTTGGTGGTAGGGAGTCATCCGTACCCGCTTGTTTCCACTTTTTCCTTCACAGAAAGTAGCGACCTCGCATTAAAAATGTCTACAAGATTTGCAAGATTCTAATTCTTCCTACCGGGCCCTCGCAGTTTTACCCGATGTGGTTAGTGGAAACGTAGAAATTGCCAAATGAGAAATTTGAGATTCTATCATTTTGTTGAAACTATGTTACTTTTAATCAAGAAAACTATCCATTCTGTATTATTACGTTTCTAAAGTATTTTATCATTAGTAGTTAACTTTTTGCATGTAAATTTTCCATGTTTTTCCTTGATTTAAAACAAGATCTCTTAAAAGAAGTGCTTAAGCTTAAAGCTATTGAAATACTTATAGTTACCTCAGATAGTTACCTTGATATTTGGTCTTTGCCGGTTCCAAACCTTTGATTTTGTATATCGGTGACCTATAATTATTGTTGCTTTTGTTGATGTAGTTCATATCCTCTTCAATCTCTCAAGTACTATTGCATGAGTGGCCAAAGTGGTTGGGCCATTTCCTTACATGTCAAGGCCGAGTCTAGAATTTGCATGACTTCTTTCTTCTTAGGAGCTTTCTCCCCTCAAGTTTCTTTCACATAGGTCCATCTTGGCGTATTAACATGTCTACCTCCTTCGGGCTTGATGACCTCCCTAATTCCCTATGGGTTGTCGCCCTCATTCCAACTCGGGTTTACCATTTTTTCCACAAGT